>APFE031410750.1:0-15093 GCA_000404065.3 Pinus taeda | reverse complement strand
TTGTGTTGCACTATGCAATCCTCATTGGCAATCTCAATCCACTGATTGTGCAAATCTCATGCACAACTATAGTCACAAGTGACAGCTGTCTTGCCCTTTCACTCACCTCTAACGCTTGTCTCCACTGAACTGTCCATGCACTGAGTTAACTGATGTATTCTTCAGTTGATCTATAAGTTAATAATTAGTGAATTAATTAATAATTAATTCACACTACTCATCTCTAGTGTATTTATCAGTTAGACTAAATACAACTAGTTCAACTAAGTCAAACTGAACACAACTCCATCAACTCCTCAATCAACTCCGCCAAACTCAATCACTTGAGTTCTAACTGAAGTCCTTCATACAATAGCTCAACTAACCCATAAGAAAAGCGTATTTCCTTCTGGCAGTTGCATGTGCCACATCCATAGCTAGAACTGAAGTGTTGCAAGAGGATAAGATAATGTTTATAGTCCAAATATTATTAAGCGCTAATAATATTCGACTGTTCTATTTTTAGGCTGGCAGTCTAAAAATACACTCCGCCCATATGTCTAAAAATAGAGGTCCATCTATTTTTACCAACATGACCAATCATCCATAAATAGCATCCTGCAACTCATAGACCATGATCCATATGCCTAAAAATAGACTTTGCGCCAAAAAAATAGCCTGCGGGCCCACTTAGTGAAGGCGACTTCTTTTCACTAAGTTCCATCATCTTGTTGCATTTTCAACACTCCCTCTCAACAAGATATGGATTATTTGCAACCCCTATCCTGCCTCTGTGGTATTCGAATTTGCTCCTGGTGAGTGCCTTCTTCAAGATATCAGCATCCTGATCCTCCATGGGAATATATGAAAGTAACATGATTCTCCGCTGCACACAATCTCTGATATGATGGTACTTGATGTCGTCCGTTGGACTCCCTGCCCAATCTGCATCTGTGAAGCCACATAGATTCACCTCATCCTCTTGTCTGTACCACAATCCATATCCCGATGTGCCTCTGTCTGTCCGTGTGTACCAAGCACGTGGTGCTTGTTTCAACCCATACAATGCTCTCTTGAGCCTGCACACATGTGACTCGTTGCTGAAGATGTCGAAACCTTCGGGCTGCTCTATGTACACTTCCTCCTCAGTGACTCCGTTGAGGAACGTAGTCTTCACATCCATATGATGAATGTGCCACCCCATCTGCGCTGAGAGAGCAAGAATCGTTCGTATAGAAGAATACCTTGCAACAGGTGAAAAGGTCTCCTCATAATCGATCCCCTCTATCTGTGAGAAGCCTCGGGCAACAAATCTTGCCTTGTACTTCTCCACACTCCCGTTAGCTGCCTGCTTCACTTTGTAGATCCATCTCGAACCCACCACTGATTTCCCTTCCGGTCTTGGGACAATCTCCCATGCACTGTTTTTTGACAATCAAATCATACTCTTCCACCATGGCATCTACCCATGCGGGATTCTCCACAACTTCCTCGAAAGAGAATGGATCAGTCACGACACATTTGCTCACAAGAGCCATGTATCTAGTGTATTGATCAGGTGATTGTCTCTATCTGCGTTGTGATGTAGGTGGTCCTACAACCTTCTCTGCATCTTGAGCCAGTCGCTCAACTTCTGTAGTGCGCTTTCGCCCTCTGATGGTTGGCGCTGCATGAGTGGTCTCTTCCACTCCATGAACTTCATCTTGTGGCTGATCCACGTCCTGAAGCTCATCTTTAGGAACTAATAGTTGCTCATCTGCATGCAAGTTTGGCTCCCTCTCAAGCGAACACTTCATGGCTTTCTCCTCCTGAAATTTGATATCTCGTCACACAACAGTCTTGCAACTGTCTGACAAATACACACGATAGTTGTGGGGCATATCAGTGTACCCCACAAATATCCCAACCTCTGTGGTCGGATCCAGCTTCTTCCTGGCATCCTTCGTCACATGCATGTAAACAGGAGAACCAAAAATCCTAAAATGGAAAATATCAGGCCTCTTACCAAAATAAGCCTCCTCGGGTGTACTCATGCCAAGTATCTTGTGAGGACAACGGTTTTGCACATATACTGCAATATTGCATGCCTCTGCCCACAAGTGAAGGGGTAGGCCCTGATCATGCAACATCGCCCGTGCAACACCCATGATTGTTCTGTTCTTCCGCTCAACAACCCTGTTCTGCTGTGGGTTATGGGGAGCTATGAGCTCTCTTCGAATCCCTTCTGTGCTGCAGAAGTCCTTGAACTCGCTAGAGATTAATTCACCACCATTGTCGCTCCTAAGAGCCTTCACCTTCTTCCCCAATTCCTTTTCGACTAATTCTTTGAACTCACAGAACTTTGAGTATGTCTCGCTCTTCTTCTGCATGAAGAAGATCCAGCACTTTCGAGAGAAATCATCAACAAAGATCACATAGTACTTGTGCTTTGCTATCGAAGCTACTGAGAAAGATCCACACATGTCTATGTGAATTCTCTCAAGGATCGTCATGGCACGACTATCATTCTCGTGAAAGGTGGCTTTCACAAATTTTCCCAAATTACACCCCTTTTTTTACCTGACTGCGCAAGAGTGCCTTTAGGAAGCCCAGTAGAAATTTGTTGCAGTATCTTCAAGGCTCCATGATGAAGGTGGCCCAATCTCCGGTGCCACAGCTCGCCATCATCCTAGCTCACCACTCCTTCTGCCTTGCATGCCATTTCTGTGCAGCCATCTACATGCAATTGATAAATATTCTTGACTCAAACCCCTATCTTCCGGGTTTCTCCAGTTGTCTTACTGTGCAAGAAAGCCTTTCCCTCGCTGAAGACAACATCATATCCCTTGTCTTCTAACATCGCGACAGAGACAAGATTCTTCTTCAATCCTGGAACATGCATCACTTCCTTCAATATGAAGGGTTTACCAAACTCCCTCTCAAAGGAAATGGTGTTGATATCGGTTGCACTATATCTGCCATCATCGCCCATCTCGATGTGCACTCCAAGATCTTTCTCATCCAGATCAAAAAACAAATCTCGATCTCCTGTCATGTGAAAAGATGCACCACTATCCAAGAACCATACCGATCCCATCACACTTGATACCAAGCATGCGATCAACGAAAATCCAGCTCAAACTATGAGGCTGAGGCCTCTCCTGCTGCAGAGCCAACAAATTTCTTATTTTTCTTCTTCTGCGGACAATTTGTGGCATAATGTCCGTGCTGGTGACAGTGAAAGCACTTCACCTTGGACATGTCCTGCTTCTTGCCTTTCGCACCGAAATGGGAAGCTTTCTTGTTCTTCCCCTTCTTTGCTTTGGCAGCCAAAGCACAATTTTCTTCATCAGATGCCTTTGATGAAGATCTATCCCTGGTATTCCGCCTGATCTCCTCTTGCACAAGATCCGACCAAAGTCTCTCCCATCTTGGAAATTTCTCCCAACCATTGACAGAGTTCTGATAGGAATGCCAACTCTTCGGAAGACCAAGGAGAGCCAAGCTCACCAAGTCCTCATCATCGACAGTCACCCCCACACTTCCCAGCTCATCCCGGCATTGGGTGAACTTCGTGAGATACTTGGGCATACTGTCTTCTTTCTCAGCTTTGATGTTTCTGAGTTTATCCTTGAGCTCCAACTTCCTCTGGTCGCTCTTGCTTTGGAATAAGTCTGTCAACGCTTTCCACATCAAGTATGGAGAAGCTTTTCCATGCAGGCTGGATACAATGTGATCCTTCATGCCCTCCAACAGAATCTTTCGACACTTTGTTGTCTTTTTTTGCCAAGCCTCAGGTTCAGCAGCATTAGTGGGTTTTGGGACATCCACATCTATGAACTCCTTCAACCCATTGTCATCTAACACTGCCTCCATCTTGTCTTTCCATGCAATATAATTCGAGCTGCCTTCAAGAGCATACTCCAATCGCAATCGTTGAAAGACATTTAAACTTTTACACCAAGAAAACACTGCTGCAAATTCAAATTCCACCAGCTCAAAATGCTTCTGATCTAAAATTCGTGAGACAAAGTATTTCTCGTACATAGATTGACTATATGGGCATTTACCGGATATCTCACCTTCCAAAAGAAGGATGAATCCAACAGCTACCTAGCCCGATTACAGACTCTACCTGAAGAAATAAAATGTAAACACTTTCTGAATAATAGATCCGATGATCAACCTCGCTCCGATATCATGTAGAACGTGTTCTACAAATCAGAGAGCTTTGATACCATGTAGAATTTTTTAATAATATGACACTTATTCACAGATATTATCCTGATTATACACTATTTGCGGAATCATGCATAATACATAACCTCCTCTACGTTGATCATCAATTTTGCAGAATTTTTAAAGAAACAATCACATGCGCACATTGAAGCATCAATCGCACATATCAACAAAGTATATCACGGGGAAAGCATACAGTTGAAAACCCCTCAACTATCTGTATATTATATTGATTGATAACATGTAACAATACATAGTACAATACTCCTCGCAAGTACTCACTACTATCTCCACCTGTTACACACAAACTAGCTCAGATCTGAATCAATCACAGGTTCAAATATCCTCCACTGCTTGCCTGCCTCCACTGCGCAATACTTGTTGAGAATAGATGAGAATGGTTGATCCAAACTCGTATTTCCCTTGTGTTGCACTATGCAATCCTCATTGGCAATCTCAATCCATTGATTGTGCAAATCTCATGCACAACTATAGTCACAACTGACAACTGTCTTGCCCTTTCACTCACCTCTAACACTTGTCTCCACTGAACTATCCATGCACTGAGTTAACTGATGTATTATTCAGTTGATCTATGAGTTAAAATTAGTGAATTAATTAATAATTAATTCACACCACTCATCTCTAGTGTATTTATCAGTTAGACTAAAAACAACTAGTTCAACTAAGTCAAACTGAACACAACTCCATCAACTCCTCAATCAATTCCACCAAACTCAATCACTTGAGTTCTAACTGAAGTCCTTCATGCAATAGCTCAACTAACCCACAAGAAAAGCATATTTCCTTCGGGCAGTTGCATGTGCCACATCCGTAGCTCGAACTGAAGTGCTGCAAGAGGATAAGATAATGTTTATAGTCCAAATATTATTAAGAGCTAATAATATTCAATTGTTCTATTTTTAGACTGGCAGCCTAAAAATAGACTCCGCCCATATGTCTAAAAATAGAGGTCCATCTATTTTTACCAACATGACCAATCACCCATAAATAGTATCCTGCAACTCATAGACCATGATCCATATGTCTAAAAATAGACTTTGCGCCAAAAATAGCCTGCGGGCCCACTTAGTAATGGCAACTTCTTTTCACTAAGCTCCATCATCTTGCTACATTTTCAACAAAATTTTCATACTCAAATCATCAATCCATTCCCTTTTACAAATAATTTTTTCACCTCAACTGTCACTAAAACCACCATTACAAACACCTTCAACAATCTATTATCACTGAACAATTCACCATACACACCAGCAACATCAATCCATATCACCAACACACTTTCTCACACAAATTGTGCATATTGAAAATTCAATTACGCTTACAAAGAATTTTGGATTGATATTTTTGGTTAATGAAATTTAGTTCTCTTGCACTTGATTGCTTGCATGAATCTTTTATTTTTTCCTTTTTCTTGTTTCTATCAATTTATCTAAATGTGCTCTTCAAGTCTTCAATCATTACTCTATTGTTTCTCTGAGAAAAAATAAGTTCAATTTTTGTTTTCCTCAAATCTAATGTGTTATAGGATTTAGCAAGGCTTTTCTAAATCTACCAAGCTCCAAATTTGGTTGAATTTCCAAATCTGTATCTAATTTCATCCTTGCCACTAATATGCTGCCAACTTATTCATTCTTGTGATTTTCAATTTTAGTGGTGTTGTTATATTTAGTACAAATGCCAAAATCCAAGTTGTTGACTCATTCATCTAAAAATATTGAAGCCTTTAAATAAAATACTACCAAATATGTGTGTGTGTGTGTGTGTGTGTGTGTATGCACGCATGCCATAAACAATGTAGGCCCCTTTTTCCTCATTCGAACCCTAAAGTTCTTTATTCATAAAACAACGGCATATGTATTTTGTTGGCCCTTGGTTCTTTTAACAGTGATTGACTTGTTCATGCTTAAGGTGCTAAGCCCTTTTTAATGTCCACATGCCACTTTTCATTTTAATTAGCCCGAAGGCCCATGGTTCTTTAACACATGAAAATTCCACAAAAACCATGACCTAGGCGCACCCTCTATCACTTGACGAAACTATTAAACGTCAAAAATATTTTTGTCTCCTAGGCCCATTATCCTAGCCATATTACCTGGTGTGCCTTTCTTTTCCTCCAAGATAAAGCCCCCTAGGCTTGTATGTGCAATGTAGGGTCACAATCCACCTTTTCTCATTGGTTCTTATCTCTACCATAACTTCACCACATCCCGACGCTTAGTTAGCTAGGAGGTTCCTCCTTTGTGCTCTTAAAATCCTTCTAGGGTCACAAGTTTGGGATGATGTGTCTTGGTGGGTCCACCTGATGCATACAAGAACCAATCAATGAATAGGGATCAATGCCACATGTTCCCAATGCCTAGTCAGCCTGAAGGATCCTCCTCTACACACCTTTTAAATTTTCCAGGGTTAACCATCTAGGATGATGTCATGCTTATATCACCAATGCCACGTGGTGACATGTGCCACTCATATTTCGCCCACCATGCCACCCAAAAACAATGAATCTTCATGTCGTGTTTCATCCTTACCAAAGTCAACTTGAGTCGATAAAATGTTGCCACGTGTCCCTAATAAAGGAGAAAGAAAGGGCCTCGGGCCTTTGTATTTTTTGTTGAAATTTTTCGTTAAATTTTTCAATAAAAAAACCCCTTGATTAAAGCTTTTTCACTGCTACAACTGCCATGCCTACTTGAATCTCTATCTATTGGTCATTCTCTACTGCTACTCTTTTCCATGCTATCCTGATGCTTAATCATCCCAGGCCATCACTTCTGCACACAAATTTAATTTCTCCTCGGTTACCTCTATCTGGCTTAAGTGTTATGGGCCCCCACCTTTGGCCTATCAACTACTATTATCTGTTGTGATTTTCCACGACTACCCAGTTGTACGTCATCCCAACTTTACTCCTTAGCTTTCACCTTTTGAACTTTCGAGAAATTCCTCCCAGGCATTCATCATCCTAAGCTTGCGTCATCCCATGCACTCCTCTTGTGTGCGCCTTTGAATCCTTCTGGGGTACTCTTTGTTGGCATGAGCTGTTATATTTGTTTCACCACTCGGCCAATAAAAAATTCATCTTGATGCTCTGTTGTCAGCCACATTTTCCCAGAGATTTGGTTAGTTTCTCCAAAGTTCCTCCACCGACATTAGCTCTGCTCATTTGACTTTGGGGTCCTGAAATTTGACTGGAAATAACTTACAATCCAAGAGGCCATTTTGGAACTTCTACATACTGCTGGAAATCTCCTTCAAAGTTATATCCAAATGAGTGGGTTCCAACATCTCTTAAAGTGATATTCTTGACTGGAAATGACTTCAAATATCCTCTACACCTTCACCATATTTTCTTGTAACATATTTTGCAGTCATTTCAACTTTTTCTTTCATCTTCATCACCTTTTCCATCAGTGACAACATGTTTCTAACAAAAATTTTGTACATTTATTTTAATACCTTTCTTGAAAAGTCTTCCTTGATCATATGGTATGTTTTATAGAACATCGAATATCCTCTTATAGGAGAAGTGTGTAATTCCAAAAGGACCTTTTATTTGAGTTGAGAATTCTTACATAATTATAAGTGATCTTTGACACCACAACAAACCATTATTCCACATTATTACTGCATACCTTCTTGCTTCCATTTTATCCTTACTTCTTCCACCTATTCAAATTGTGAAATAGAAATAGCCCATAGTACACCCTTTGTGTCTTCCTCTTTCCATGAGAGTGCATCTAACACACTATTTTGTTTTCCTTTTTTGTAGATAATTTCAAAGTCATAACCTAACATCTCTGTAACCCATTTTTGTTGCTCTTAAATATATTCTTTGTTCCAAGAAATGCTTCAAACCATCATGATCTATTTTTATTTTGAAGTGTTCTCCTATTAGTTATGGATGTGATTTCTCAACTGCATGTAATATGGAAAATATTTATTTTTCATAGATGGTTCTAAGTAAGTTCTTTCCTTTAATTTGACTACTTTCAAAGGTAAGTTACCTTACATATTGCATTAAAATTGTACCAATGTCATGGCCTAAGGCATAACACTCCACATTGATGTTTTTGTGAAGTTAGGTGTGTCTAGGACAAAAGATGTACACATAGCCTATTTAAGTTTTTCAAAAGCTTTGGTTTCTTCTTGAGTCTAAGAAAATGTTTCATTCTTTAATAATATTGTTAGAGGTGCTACTATTTGACCAATTCTTGACAAACTTGCATTAGTATCATATTAATCCTAAAATTCCTCCAAGTTTCTTTAAGGTATTGGGGATTTTCCATTCCATCATAACTTTAATTTTGTTAGGTTCCACTTTGACACTCTCATGAGATACGATATGACCAAATATTCCACTTCTTGAACCTCAAGACACACTTAGAATTATTTGTGTTTAGGTGCTTCTCTTATAATAATGTTAAGAACCTAACAACATGTTGTACATGCTCTTTAGTCTTCCCAAGATTTATTGTAGATTAGCTTGTACACTAATTTTTAAAGGAGGGGTTTTAAATATAATTCATCAAGATTTGAAATGTTGAAGGTGCATTAGCAAGTCCAAATGGCATAACCTAAAACTCATAATGACCTTCATCTATTTTGAAGGATATTTTGGCAATGCCTTCTTTCCTTATTGTAATTTGATGATATCTTGAATGAAGATTCAAATTAGCAAAGAAAAATTCTCTATGAAATTCATATAATAATTCATCAATGATATGAATAGGAAACTTATCTTTGATAATCATTTTGTTAAGTTGTCTATAATCTAGACACATATGTCATGAACCATCCTTTTTTATAAACATCAACACTAGTGAAGAGAAAGCAGTCTAGCTAGGTTGAATGATGCCACCCTTTAACATTTCTCAAATGATACACTCAATCTCATTCCTCTGTGCATGTGAATACCTATAAGGACTAAAGATTAGTGGCACACTTCTAGGTCACAAATTATTTGCATGGTTGTGATCCCAAGTGGGTGGAAGAAGATTAGGAATCTCTCTAAAGACCTTGGAATGATTGTTGATAATTTTTTGGAGATAACTAGAGAAAATGATATAGATGTTTAAACTTCTAATGAACCTAATTATGGAATTACATCATGGTGTCCATTTTTGAATCTGTTTTCCATGCTATTAGAGCTTATCACTTTAGAGGGTTTCCTTTAGATACCTTTAAGATCGATTTCATTTCCTATGAGGAAAATCTCATGAAAATATCTTGAAAATTAAGGTTTACTATTCCTAATGATTGTAACCATTGGTACCCTAATACAACATCAACACCACACATTTGGATTTCAATCATGATACTTCTTCTTAATACTATGACACATTTCCTAAATAATTTATGGTACCTCCATTTGCAATCATTACTTGAAATATTGGCATTGGAACTACAAAGCAATTGAGTAGTTTTGCCAATTTATAATCCATGAAGTTATAGGTACCAATTGAATAAATAAATACTGTTACCTTTTTCATGTTGATATATCCTTCTATATTGAGGGTTTGTAGAGTACTCATGCCAACCAATGCATAACAATATATTGTTGGAGTAACCTCTTCTAGATTTAAATCATGTGACTATTCCAATTCCTAATCTTCTTCCTCTTCATAGTATATGTAGAATAATTTATTATCACCACATTTATTCCCCTTACTATACTTATTGTCACAATTGAAACATATTTCCTTGTTTTTTCTTTCATCCATTTGCTAATGTGTCAACCTTGTCAGTTGATTTGAGGTTAGGAGGAGGAGAGTCATGTTCTCTATAGTTGTTAATGACCACTCTTATTGTATCCATATTTTTACTTTCAACTTTATTTTCCAAAATGAAAGCATGCTCTATGGATTTAGATTCAAAAAGATGCACCTCATGTTGGATTCTTTCCTTTAAAATTCCCATAAAGAGGTCCAATAAATTTTCTTTTGAAATGCTCTTTACCCTGGGACTCAACTTTTGGAATGATTGAATGTGATATGTAATTGGACATTTTCCCCAAAGCTTTTCCATTTGAATAAATAATGCATTTCTCTTAATATCCACATAATGTGCTACCAATTCCTCTGTAAAAATGGACTAAGACATAATAGAATCATTTTTCCTTCACAAAACCATTGATACCATACAGATTGATCTTATTCTAAATACATGGATGTCATATTTACCTTTTGTAATGTTATCACTTGGTGAATATCAAAGTATTTGTCCATCCATAATATCCATATTGTAGGATCATTACCATCAAACTTCCTCATTTTGATCTTCAAAATGAAGTAGTTACTTGGTACTCATTTGAATCCTTGATGATGTGGATCTTGGATTGAAAAATCCTGATTATGGTTTTGTGATTCAATATTTGTGCTCTCCAATTATGATAAAATACCTTGTATATGTGATTAAGTTTCAACAAAATTGTTCCCCTTATTTTCATGATTTCTTGGGATCTTCATATCATTTTTAGGAAGCCTCTCTGAGAAAAAAATATCCATGGAGTTCATGGATTTTGCATCTTTTCCTTTATGTATTTTTGTATTTCTTCCTTAACAAATTGTACTTCCTCCATTTTTTCTCCACATTTTGTTTCATATTTTTTATTAATCATTGCACTTGCAAAGACTAACTTTTCAACATGGTACTTCGTATTAGACATATTCTATTTCTTCATGAGTCATGGATGATATTTTTGAAAGTTTAAGTTATGAAGTAAATTTTAAAGCATCCATAGGAGCCACATGCATAAATAATAATGCTCTTATTTCTCCTCTTTATCGCAAATTTTAAATCACCAAAATAGATCTTCCAATTAAAATTTCTGCCTATTATAAGTTATGTACCTTTTAAAACTCTAATTTGTAGATTAATTGGATGGTTGACCTTTGTCTTGATATGTCTTTGAAATTTGAGCCCCATTCTAAATTTGATATTTCAATGTGCAGTAATATAATATGTTTGGTCAACAATTCCATAGGTTTGATTAAAATGTAATGTGCCAAGTGAAAGTTATGGTAAATTTGTCAAAACTATTGATTTTTGGCCTCTTCCCAAGAGAATAATTGTATAGCGTGCCACGTATCCAATTAAAAATAAAAATAAAAACTGAAATATTTTCCTTGAGGTACCTTAGTATATCTCCTCTTATCATTGAAAATTTTATAGTATGAAACTTCTATGGGAGAAAGTTAAAACAAAAATTCCATGATCTGTCATTTGAAATTGATTTCAAGGCTATTCAAAAACCCTAACTTCCATACGGTATATCTCCAAAACTATAGTGAAACATAATCTACAATTTTTATTGGATGTATCCTAAGATATCTCCTCAATTTATTAAAACAATTTTTATCACAAGTGTCCCAGAAGAAATATAATCAAATTGCCATGATCGCTCATTTGAAAATGATTTCAAGACCATTCAGAAACCCTAACTTCCATAGGGTATATCTCCAAAACTATAGCGAATGAGAATATGACAATTTTATCTAATGTACTTTGAGATATATTTCAAATCATCGCAAAAATTCTTTATCTGAAGCTTTCCAAAAAAATTTATAGAAAAAATTCCACGTTGACTTGTTTGAAGCAACAAAATCCTAGGTTCGTATGTTATAATACCAACTATTATGAACCATGCACCTAAAAAAAATGATAAGAAACCAAAAATTATATTCCACTTGGAGGGGGAAACCTCCTTTTACATTAAATTCAATCTGTGAGACAAGATGAACCTAAGACTAGGTCTCTTTGGTATTATATATATATAAATTATTATATATATATATATAATATATATATTATATATATATTATATATATATATAATATATATATATATATATATATGTTGGGATAGGGTCCCTAGGGTCAGTTTTTGGGGTTAGTTAACCCAAGTTTTGTATAAATTTTTGTAAAAGATGTAAAGTCTTTGCGAAATGTGGATGCAGAGCACGCAGATAGATAGGAGTCAAAAGGGTCTTAGCCCCTTGTTTGGGTCGGTTTTAAGATTCTCCCATGGTTCGCGGACCATGGTATTGTATGAAGGAAAGTTATAAATAGTTGATTCATGGCGAGTCTTGAACTTAATTGAGAATGAAGAATTGTGAACGGTGAATGGTTTTTGTTGTTTTGGGAAAGTGCTAAGGCAAGAAGGCTCAACTTCCTGTACTTAGTTGAGAAGGGGAAGGCTCGTGCATCTGAGTGCGCAGGAGGCCTTGGTAAGTCTGCAATTGAGTGCGTAGAAGAGTCTGTAATCTAAACATTGAAGATCAATAAACACTACTTTTGAAGAATTATTGTGCATTTCTGTCAAATATGTTTATGTTATATTTTGTCACTTAATGATATGGTTTTATGAAATAATGAATGAATGTTGCATGAAATCACTGAATCTGTCTTATTTATGCATGAGTTAAGTAGCTCTCTAGTTTCGTGAAGATAAAGAGTTATTTCTGCTATGTTTTCTAATGAATTGATAGATCTGCGCGAAATCAGATCTAGGGTCATTTATTTATGCGTAAAAGTAGATAAGTTGCATGTTTAAGGTATGCAAAGATTGATCGTAGACCTTTGGAAAGGTCTGGAAGCTGTTTTCATAGAGTTACAGTAGCAAGCCCTAGAAGGATACCGATATCCGTGAAGGAATATTTGAACTCTCAGAGCCTAAGAACTGTTTATCACATGTCCCTGGATGTGGAAACATGGTTCTAGCATCCCCCAATACTACTTCAAGTGAGGCTGCAGCCTGCCCTATGCAGGTTGTTGCCGAAAGGACCGACAGTTAGGGTTTTGTTGGTTTGCGTGACAACTCTGAACCTGGGTCAGGCCCCCTTAAGCCAACAAATGGTTTTGTTACCAGGAATGGGGATCTATCTAAGAGATGTGTGATAACTGATTTCTTATGAAGAAAGAGTTGGATAAGTGGATTGATCTGAAATAGCACGCATTTGTGGTTGAGGAGAATAAAAGCCCTAAATCATCCAAGGGGAAGTGGTTGCAGATATGTTTGTATACAGACAAGACCGATGTGTTCTTTTGTTTCTTTCGTGAATAACTTATGAGTGGTTGTCGAAATTAGTTGATAGTCAAGGGACATGGAGGCTCCAAGGTCATATAGTTTGGACTCCTAAACCAGTGTGATGTTTGGAAGCATCAAGAAGTAATATTGTGTGGATTGTGGATCACTAGGTTAATCACACATTGGGCAGTTTTGTGACTTATTTCACGATCGATAGAAATATCAGCTATAGCGAAGCAGAGAGAAAGATCTTTAATGGACCGCGAGGTAAGTATTTGAACGCACTGAAGACTTGGATTAAAATGTTGTTATGTGAAAATAGAGTTATGCAGTTACCTTGATGTTTGGGGCTACACGAAGTGGGGGATTCTTTAGAAGAAACAAAGGATCTAGTGCAGAATATAGTCCGCTCATTGAACCCCCTTCAAGTGACGACAAAGGGACAGTGTTGAATATGCCGCGAATTGAAGTTCACTTAATAACTTAGGGTATTCCGAGGATATCTCATCCATCCACTCCACCTCCACCTCCACCTCCGCCTCATACACCCTCACCTATGCCTCCACCTCCACCCCCACCATTCAACATGGCAAACGTGATGAATATGTTGATTATTAAAGGAATGTGGACTGAAGATCCAGAACAGTTTTGGTTTGTCACAGATGTTGTGTGGACAACACAACAGATCATGGGCGATAATATTAAGAAAGTGCAATTGGTTACCTCCTTACAAGATCGCACATTAACATGGTATATCAAGTATTGCACTAATAACCCCAATGCGTCATTGGAAAATACCCTTAGATTTGAACAAGGAGTTCAGTAAACCTAAGTCAAAGGTGCAGTCAGTAATCAAATTTAAGGAAATCCGACAGAAGGTTGATGAGACACCTTGGGACTTTGAACAGAGGTTGAAGTGCCTGATCAGGTAGGCTAATATGAAAATATTAGATACCCAGCATCACTCTTTCCACATTTAAGAACAACTCTGTCAGAGCAGAAAATAACAATGCAAGCGAAAGCCTTGGAGATCGCGATGAGGCTAGATGCATCACCTATTCAAGATATGAACATTGGAGTGCAACAGATTCATTCACAGCTACAAATTATGCACTTGGAGTTGCAAAGCTTGAAGAAGGGAAGGGAAGATCAACCAAAGGTGCGAGATGAGATCTGGTGTCTCAAATGTAAGCGCCATGGAGATGATAAGGATCATTGCCTAGTCTTCAAAAATTATATTTTAGGGGGAGGGCCTATGCCCCTGAAGCCTGAGAATAATGTTGGGACGAGCGCGAGAGATGCACTGTGGTATGTTATTTGTCAGGTTACATGACAACATTCTACTGATAATTGTCATCTATTACAGAAGTTTGTACAGAACCCTCAACCATTATTTTGCAATTTTTGTAAGTCTGTAAGACACGATGAATGCCATTATAGGAGTTATAAGTTGATGATGGATAGAACCCCTACCTACAAAATGCAGGCAGAAAACCGACGTCGAGATCAATGCACAGGAGCAGCGCGTGGAGGATTCCAAGGGTGAGGAAGAGGCACTGGACCAAGACGAGTGCATGGGCAGGTAATTTTCTATAGCTGTGGCGAAGCAGGCACTTCACGCAATATTGTACAAATCCCATGCATCCCTCATGTCATTATTGTCAATAGTTTGACCATGTCATAGAGGAATGTATGGTCCTCGTGGCCGAAATGCAAGAAAAGAAGGTGCAGCCTGTTTAGTCAATTTAGTGTTATCTAAATTGCTAGTATTAATTGTCAACCCGGGGTTCGTAAACTGATGAAGTGTGGTGCACTATATGTGCTTAGTTAACCTCTTTCTTACTTCGT
>APFE031410744.1:0-23086 GCA_000404065.3 Pinus taeda | reverse complement strand
GGTCCTATCAACACCCTATTCACTGGATCACTCCAACGAATGGGAGTGTTACAATTGTTACCATATAGTGCCTCAAATAGACTCATCCTCAGTGACTCCTGATATTCATTGTTGTAAGAAAACTCAACTAGTGGAAGATACTCTTCCCACTTTCTTTGTTGATGCATTACATACATTCTCAACATGTCCTGCAAAATCCTATTGACCCTCTCTATATGTCCATCTATCTATGGATGATAAGTTGTATTGAAGGCTAACTTTGTACCCAATCCTGCAAACAAATCATTCCAGAACCTAGAAGTGAACATATAATCCATGTCTGACACAATCATCTTAGGAACACCATGCAACCTCACTACATCTCTGATGAAGACCTATGCTACATCATTAGTTTAATAAGTAGACTTCACCTGAATGAAGTGCACTACCTTTGTTAACCTGTCAACCACAACCATAATGGAATCATGTTGTGTAGATGTCCTTGACAAACCTAAATCCATGGAAATGACCTCCCATTGCCATTCTGGAATCATAATTGGTTGTAGTAATCCACCTGGATGCTTACACACTACTTTTACTTATTGACAAGCCAAACATCTCACAACAAAATCTTCCACCTCTTTCTTCAGATTCAACCAGAAGTAGAGCTTCTTCGCCACTATCAATGTCGTCTGATATCCTGTGTGACCTAAATACGACTTAACATGAAATTCCCTTAAGATAAGTTTCTTGAGCTCAATATTGTCTGACACATATATTCTATCCTAAATCAGACCAAACCATTTTCTTTGAGATGATAATCCTTATCCTGATCACCTGGACCCTTTTGTAACCTACACATAAGCTCACTATGCATGTCATCCTGTTGACTAACTTGTAAGATTTGACCTTGTAGATCTGTCGCATATCAACTCATAGCGGCTATGTGATTCACCTGCACTATTCTATAAGAGCATTTTCAACTCTGTTTTTCTTTCCCTTAATTTACCTAATCTTGAAATCAATCTCACTAATCATTGCTAACCATATATCTTACCTGAAATTCAAATTAGGTTGGTTAAACAAGTATCTCAATCCACTATGATTACTCATCAATAACAATGTCCTACCATTAAGATAGTGCCTCGACATCCTCAATGCATGGATGATCGCTGCCAAATCAAGATCACGTGTCATATGATTCTTCTCTGTCTCATCTAGTTTTCATGACTCATAATACACTACCTATCCTTCCTGCATTTGGGCTCCACCATGTACTCTCTTGCAAGAATCTATACACATTAAAAACTCTTTGTTTGGATCTGTGATTTTTAGCAATGGATCATTTGTAAGAAACTGCTTCAATTACTCGAAATTTGTTGCACATTTCTTTGTCCATTCAAATTTCTTACCTTTCCTTGGCAATGACGCAATAGGATAGGAAATCTGAGAGAATTTCCAGATGAACCTCCTAAAAAGACCTTCTTGTCCCATGAATGATCTTTCCTCACTGACATTTCTAGGAGAAGCCTATTCCATGATAGCTCTTATCTCTTTTGGATCCATTTCTATGCCTTCCTTGGCAACCACATGCCCCAGGTAATGTACCTTTGTCTGAAAGAAACATAATTTACTAAGTTTGGAATATAATTGATGCTCTCTTAGCAATCTCAACATTCTTGCTAAATGTTCGACATGATCTTCCTCATTCTTAGAATATATCATCAATGAACATGATAACAAACTTGTCGAGAAAAGTATGAAAAATATTATTCATCAAGCACATAAAATTACTTGGATCATTAGTCAAACAAAATGGAACTACAAAAGAATCATAATGGCCATACCTGGTCCAAAAATAATTCTTGTAGATGTCCCCTTATTTAATGTGTACCTGGTGGTATCTTGATTTCAAATCAATCTTCGATAACGTTACTACTCCCTTCAATTGATCAAACAAATCAACAATCCTCAACAATGAATACATGTTCTTGATGGTTACCATGTTCAACTTCTTGTAATCAATGCATAGCCTAAGAGTACCATCTTACTTCTTCACAAACAATTATGGTGTGCCCCAAGATGATAAACTTGTCCTAATGCACCACTTGTCAAACATTCCCTTCAACTGCAACCTCACTTCCACTAAATACCATGTGATCATCCTGTAAGGTTCCTTTGATGATGGTGTTTTCCTTGGTACCAATTGAATGGAAAATTCCACTTGCCCTATGAGACGACAACTCTAAAATCTATGTAGGAAATACATCCCGAAACTTGTGTAAAATCGGGTACCTGCTCAATGCCTCCACATCCTCAACATCCTTACCTTTATCACTAGAGATATGCACTACGAATAACACACACCCTTTCCTGTGACTACACTTCGCATTCATAGTTTTCACCATTCTAATTGATGTAGCCTTCTTCTTACCCTGCAATATTCTCTGTTCCCCATTGTCATTCAAGAATTCAATGGTCTTGTCATAATAATCCACTTTGGTCCTATGAAGATACAACAAGTCCATACCCAGAAGCATACCATATGATCCCAATGGAAGTATATTCAAATGTGCTAATGTAGTCATACAATTCAAGTCAAATGCACAATCTTTTACCCAATGATGAACTCTCTTGTTTGTACTTGTCGCCAACTATACTAACCAAGAATCTGCATGCAAATTTTTATTCAAAGCCCACTTATCCATCAGATTAGGATTAAAATAACTATAATTAGATCCAGGTTCAATCAAAATAGAAACAAATTGATTCCAAATCTTACCATCCATCTTGATAATAAATTCCTCATGATCTATCTGTCTGTTATCTAATGCTACATAAATCCATGGAATGGTCTGCCCAACATCCCTAACTGTCTGCACTTCCTGTGCAATGTAAATCCAAGGCCAACCACCTTGATTTTGTAGGCAATCCCTCTTAAGATGCTCCTCAACACATGTTCAACACTGTAATTCTCCCCTACTATCACCTCTATTTTTTTGTTCTCCAACCTGATGTCCATTAAACTTCTTGTAAGGCCCAACATTTTATTTCTTACCTACATCTTGGGGTCTTGCTCTTTTCAGCTACCATTTACCTTTAGATTTGTATTTCCCTTTCCAAACTTGCTGAGATTCCATTTTATGCTTTGATTTTTCATAACAGTGCTTCAATTTCCCAATGTGTTATTCAAGTGACAGAGACTCGTCATACTCAATCCGATCTTTAAATGCTAATGGAAATCCACTAAAAAATATTTGAAAATGGCCTTCTCATCCTTAAGATACAATACACACCTCAATAACTCCAAGAACTTAGTCATATACTCCTCATCTATCATCGATCCCATCTTTAGCTCATAGAACTCCTTGACCTTATTGTCTTAGTACCTCTCTCACAAATATTTCTTCCTGAAAATTCTCTTAAATTAATGCAAACTCAACTCCTTTGTCCTGATGTCTATGGCACACTTCACATCTTCCAACTAGATGTATTCTTTCCCTTCGAGGTTGAAGATAACTATTTTGGAATTCATATTCTCTGCGTAATCATGCAACTTAAAGAAATTTTTCATCCAAAGTAACTATGCCTCTCCATCTTCTGAATTATTCAAATCCCCATAAAATATAGGTGGCTTAGATTTCTTGAAATCATCTGTAAAATATCCCTTGTCATTCCTCTTGTAAGCATGATAATGATCATGATCATGATACCTGTCATAACTAGAACTATAATAGAACCCATGTCCATCACCTCTCCTATCCAGTGTATCCAAGAACTTTCCACCTATGATCATGTCATATGTATTTGACCTGTGCCCACAATGAGATATATTTCCATATGCCCCATTGGTCCTATCCTCCTACCCATGGATGATCCTAAGTGGTCCTTGTCTCTGTAGATCTAAAAAACTCTTAAGGATAAATTCCTTAACCTCTACTTATTTCTCCTGTGACTAAATGATTCTTTCATTATCTTCTTTGAAAATTCTTATTTCTACCTTCAAAATTCCTAATGTGTGTGCTACCTCAGGATATTTTCCATAACCAAGCTGCTCATCTGATATATAGGGAGAATCTCATGAACTGTAGTGTACCATGTTGCTGGTCATCTTTGATCTTCTTCCTGCAAACATAATATGTTAGATAAAACAAAACAAAAACATAACCAACATACATCAGTATAGTTCAAGGGAGGATCTCTCATCTGCAAGATCAACCAAATTATCACAATAAATGTACAATCATAATCATATTAGTATATAGACATCATCTTAACCATAATCTAGTTACCATCCATGACCATACCAACTTCATACCATGACCCTATGCACGACAACCATAACCATGAGAATGCATGCATAGCAACATATAAACATTGACATGCATAACAAATTCATAGACGACATGCACTCATGACGACCACATTCCAACAAAACACCATCAACTTCATCATTACAATGCAACTATAACAATGACGAGCACCATGCATACACAACAAGAACATAGACCAGAAGCATAATTAACACATATGCAACCGACATGTATGCATGACAAACACATTTCACCCATCAAGACCAAGGGGTGAACCATGATCTGATACCACTTTGTGGTATTAGATATCACCCGAAAGAGAACAGAAGCTATACATCACCCAAAGAGAATAAAACTCGCCTTGATACCACTTTGTAACACCCTCCTCCCACATTTACCCAAGTTACCAGCTTGCTAGGGTAAACATGTGACAAAGAGATTGTGATATGATTCAATGTCCTATATCACCTTAAGGAAGTGGAACCAATGAACTAACACTTTACATACCTCCCTCTGGTGCTACTAGACCCCCAAGAGACAACCAAACACTCCAGGTACCCGATCCCTAAGTCAACTTAGATTTTCAATGAACCAAAGCCCCAGTCACTTCCATGACAAGGCCTCCAAGTGAGTGAAAGCCTCCAGTCACTCCCATGACAAGCAAACCATGCGACGATAGTCCTTTTCAGGAATTTCTATGCCAATGACCCCAAATTATGAGCCACTTTTTCAGGGCTAGTACTCAGGCCTCTACCCAAAACATCATGAAATTTCCAAAAATGATAAATAATATCTAAAACAAGACTACTAATGCACAACTTGAACAAGGACTTGACCTAGCCCCTATCATCCATGATAGGGATTTTGTCGAACACATCATAAACAATTAATCTACAGGTAATAACAACAAATCTGAACATGGGGGTCTCATACTTATCTAAGATTCGTCAAGAAGGATTGATGCCTTCTTAAAATAGCTTCATTGTCATCTATTAGGTCATACATTCATTATTTATTCATTTATTAATCAAAACATGATAAGATCCATTACTAAGTATTTCCAAAAAACCATGCTTATAACGATCATATAGCCAACATAATAACAATAATAGAACAACTGTTAAAGACTCATAATAACCAATACATTTACACAGAGAACACTAGAGGAAAAGAACTATTATTAACATAAGCACAATCCAATCAAGTCAGGGACTTCCACGTACCACCTGACCATAGATTAGGCTAAACCAGATATTTCTTTTAGCTAATCACCCTTGTGCCATATTTTAAGCATGAATGTGGATCTCACAACAAAACCATACAAGCCTTCCTCAAGATTTACCATATATTCCACAAAAGGATTTCTAGGCCCGAAACCCTCATCTATGCAACCAAGCTTTACCGCAATCACGCCAAGGGATTCCAAGGCCCAAACAAGAAACATGCACTACCAGGCTTTATTGCAATCCCACCACATATTGGTCCACGGATCACTAGGCCTATACAAGAATGAATGCCTCTGGATCTCTCCAGCTAAATTATGATGAGTTTTCCATCTTCACCCTCTAGGATTTACCATATATCCCTCCATTCATTAGTAAAGTATTCCTAGATGCAACGAGAGCATACACAATAATTCTTTACCACAATCCCATCTTTACTGGTCTAGGGATTCGTAGCCCTTGTGTTTGCTCCGAGACCACCCCACTCTGGTTCGAATCCATCTAGCAATCCAGATTAACCAAGTAAGAAAACCCCATCACACCATGGCTATCTGAAAATGTCAAGGAAAGGTTGAAAACCATCACCACACTTGGTAAAACCCATTCCAATAATAGCAAGAGAACCAAAAACACACATGGATGTACCATGGGTACCAAAACTTGTTAGGCCCCTATAATTCTAGTGTATTCCTTTATTATTATTGTCATTGTAGCCCCTTGTTTTTATTTTTGTGCCTATTTGTGGCCATGTTGTCCCCATATTTTTATTATTGTGCCCCATAGAAGCCCACTATTGTTATTTTTGTTCCCTTACATTATTATTGCTATGTCGGCTCAACTATATTGTGACCCGTTAGACTCCTATATATAGAAAGGAAATGTTGTCAATTGTAGCATCCAAGAATTGTTCATTTGTGTGTAAAGGAGGTTACCCCCTCGAATAGGCTGATTTTGAAGTCGTTTCTCTATCTTTTCTTCTATTTTGTCAGTGGGTTGCATAACAATTGGTATCAGAGCTTTGGATTCTAGGGTTTTGCTGCTTCAAATAGGTCATCGTGGAATTTTCACTATAAATTTTTTTTTCTGTTATGTTTCAGAAGCTAAAATTAAAACCCATTTGAGCTGAAATCATGATGAACCATGGCTATGAATTTCAAGTCTTGTCTCTCTATAATTCCAGATATATGATCCAAGGAAGTTAAGGTTGTTTTAGGCTTCAAAATTATATCTCAAATAGGTGACCTGGGGAAAAGTTTGATAAATTTCTCTCTGAGAATCAGATTGAAATTTCATAAAAAGGTATAGAAAGAGGATGGACTTTAGTTTTACGTGTATCAGGTTTAGGCCCGAGGGTTGAAACAATGACACATGGAACTTCGTACAAGTTCGCTCTACTGAACTAGTATATAATTAGGTCATCGTGGGCGATTTGGAATAACTGTTTCTTGGAGAATCCAATATTGATCATACTTGTGGGATGGGAACGAGGATGCATAGAGATAACACATAACACAATTTTAGACCTTAAAGATATTTAATTACAGAGATACAACAGATTCAATATCGAACTCCTACAAAGCCAAAAAGGGTGTGTAGTCTTTTTAAAATTTTGCATAAGCTTGGTTTGAAAAATTATTTTGGAGGAATTCAAAGGACATAGTGAAGAATAATTATCATTAATTGATGCCCCAAATAAATAAAATGGAAACACCTAGTAATAAACTAGAAAGCTCTGATACCAATTTCTATGCAACCATCTTACAAAATAAAAGAAAAAATAGGGCAACGACTTCAAAATCAACCTCTTCGAGGAGGAAACCTCCTTTACATTAGACAAACGAAAAATTCTTGGATGCTACAAGTGACAAGACCTCATTCCTATATATAGGAGTCTAAGGGGTCATAATATAGTCAAGCTGACATAACAATAATAATGTAAGGGCACAACAATAATATTGGGCTTCTATGGGACATAATAATAACAATATGGGGACAACATGGGCACAACAATAACAATAAGTGGCTACAATGACAATAATAATAAGGGAATACACTAGTATTATAGGGACCTAACATTCCCCTCTCCTTAAAAAAAAAAAATTCCTCAACGCTTGAGTAGTTCCGAATGCCTCTATATAAAAGTCTTATCCTTCCATGTGAAACCTTTAGTGGGTAAGTTCTTACACTTGATGAGATACTCTGAAATTGGTCGATTTCGTAGCTATCAAGTTCTTGTTTCAGTGACTACTTCAGGTTCCAATATGATTTTTCCTTTCTCGTCAAGTTTTGGCAATATTGTTTGAACTGGGAGCTTGTCACCTATAACCTTCTTTAAGCATCAAATATGGAAAACTAGGTGCACTCAGGAAGATGCAGGAATTTCCAATTTGTATTCAATAGTACCAATCTTTTGCAACACCTTATACTCACCATAATACTTTGGTGATAATTTATTATCCTTCTTAGCTTGATTGAGGGACATTTGTTTGTATGGTTGTAATCGTAGAAATACCTAGTCACCTACATCAATATTTCTTTCATTGCGGTGCTGATCTTCCTATTGTTTCATTCTATTATGCGCTAAATGCAAGTTATCCTTTAAGAGTTGGAGAACTTTTTGTTGATGCTCGATTTGATCTTCCACTGCTTGAAACTTAGAATTTTCTCTTAAATATGATGTGATGGATGGTGGATGGTTTTGCTGTAGTATGGAAGGAAGTGTTATACCACCATTCTGCTAGACGCAACCATTTGACCAATTGTGTCTGTTTATCAGATACAAAGCAATGAAGATATCCTTCCAAAAATTTGTTCACTATCTCGGTTTTCCCATCAGATTGAGGATGATACAATGAGCTATGAGTTAACTCAGTACCAAAACAAAAAAATAATTTCGTCCAAAAATTGCTAGTGAAAATAGGATCTCTGTCGCTTACAATAATCTTTGGGTTTCCATGTATCTTTTGAATTATTTCCATAAATACAGTAGCAATTGTACTGGCTTTAAATGTATGAGCTAATGCACAAAAGTGTTCATACTTGGTAAGTCTATCAACTACCACCATGATGGCACTCTTTCCTTTAGACTTGGGTAAACCTATGATAAAATCCATTGAAACCTCCTCCCAACGTCGACTTGGAATGGATAAATTTTGTTATAGACCTAGGGTCTTAATTGTCTCAACTTTATTTTGTTGGAAAACCAAACATTCCACTACAAAATTTTAAATATTAGATTTAAGGTCATCCCAAAAAAATTCCATATTAACCCTATGGTAAGTCTTAAAAAATCCTGAATTCCCTCCTAAGGGATAGGTGTGCTTTTCCAGAAGAACCTTTTGTTTGAGTTGGGAATTCTTAAAGATGTATAAGAAATCTTTGTACCATAACGAATCATTTTTCTAGCTAAATGTATCAGATGTACTGGGATATTTCTACAACTTTTGAATGAGTTCCCACACTTCTTCATCATTCTTCCATTCATCCCTTACTTCATTTATCCAATTTGATTGGATAATAGAAATGGCACAAAGCAATGTTTCCACATCCTCATCCTTTCTTGAAAGTGCATCTGCAACAACATTTTGGTTCCCTTTTTTGTAGATGATTTCAAAGTCAGAACCCAACATCTTTGCGACCCATTTTTGTTGCTGTTCTGAAAATAATATTTTTTATAAAAAGTATTTAATACTATCATGATCTGTTTTTACCTTGAAGTGTCTTCCCATTGGGTAAGGTCGCCATTTCTTATGTGCATGTAGTATTTCCAACATTTCCTTCTCATAAATAGCTTTGTGTAAATACTTTCCTTTGATTGGATGAATTTCAAAAGTAATGGGTATTTCTTCTTGCATTAAAACAACACCAATCCCATTTCCTGAGGCATCACATTCGACAATAAAGGTTTTTGTGAATTCTGGCGTAGCTAAGACTAGTGCTTGGCACATTGCCTCTTTAATATGTTTAAAGGCTTTCGTTGCTTCTGGAGTCCAAGAAAATGCATTTTTCTTCAGTAATGTTTATATAGGTGCTACTATTCTCCCATAGTTCTTAACAAACATGTGATAATACCCTGTTAACCCGAGAAATCCTCACAGATGCTTTATGGACGTGGAGATTTTCCATTCCTTAATTGCTTTAATTTTTCTAGGGTCTACCTTAACACCTTCATGAGATATAATATGACCCAAATATTCCACCTCTTGTACTCCAAAGAAACATTTGGAGGTTTTTGCCTATAATTGTTTCTCCTCCAACAGTTTGAGAACTATATCAACATGCTGAACATGATCCTTCCAAGACTTCTTGTAGATTAGTACATCATCAAAAAATACTAACACAAATTTTCTAAGGAAGGGTTTAAAAATGGAATTCATCAAACCTTGAAATGTTGAAGGTGCATTGGTAAGGCCAAAAGGCATGAGAAAAAATTCATAATGACCCTCATGAGTTCTGAATGTTGTTTTGAGAATGTCTTTATTCTTCATTCTGATTTGATGATATCATGAACAAAGGTCCAACTTGGTGAAGTAAATTGCTCCATGAAATTCATCCAATAATTCATCACTGACACGAATGGGATATTTATCTTTAATAGGAAGCTTGTTGAGCTCCCTATAGTCCGTACACATGCACCATGATCCATCCTTCTTGTGCACCAATACTACTGGAGCAGAGAAATAACTTTGACTAGGTTGAATTATACTAGCCTCTGGGATTTCTGCAACCTTATATTAAATTTCACTCTTTTGGGCATAGGGATATCTGTAAGGCCTGATGTTTACAGGAACACTTCTTGGAATCAAATGAATAGCATGATCATGATCACGAAGAGGTGGGAGGCCTTTGGGAGTCACAAATACCTTGGAATGATTATCCAAGACTTTTTGGATATCTGGAGAAATGGATGATTTCGATGTGGGAACCTTTAGTGAACATAATTGTGTAATTATGCCACATTGTTCTTTCTTTAGAAGCTTTGTCAAGCCATTAGAGTTTACTATATTTCCCACTTTCTCTGCGATACCCCTTAATACAACTTAATTTCCTTCTATTTTTTTTCAAGAAAAGTTCTTGAAAATTAAAAGCTACCATACCCAAAGATTGTAGCCATTGGACTCCTAGTACAACATCAACACCACCCATTGGAATGGAAAGCATTGGACTATTCAACACTTAGTCTCCCATGGATATCTTTATATTATGGCACTTTGCAAAGAAATTTATGGTTCCTCCCTTTGCAACCATCACTTAACACTTTGGTGTTGGATATAGGAAGAAATTTGATTCCTTCGCTATCTTACAATGAATAAAATTATGGGTACTGCCCAAACAAATCAACACTATTGCCTTTTTCTTCTTGATATGTCCTTCTATCTTGATAGTTTGAGGAGTGGTAATTGTAGCCAATGCATTACAAGATATGGTTGAATTCATTTTTTATTTCTCTAGGTTTTGTTCCTAGTGTGTATCCTCTTATTTTTATGTTTCTTGTTCCTTTTCTTCTTCCTCTTCACAATCTATGTAAAATAATTTCTTCTCAGCACACTTATGACCTTTAGTGTATTTGCTATCATATATGTAAAAAATCCCTTTTACTCTTTTTTCTTCCAATTGTTGTGGTGTCAACCTTGTAGGTTGTGGAAGGCTATGGGAAACAACACTTACATATTTATAGTTGTGATTGGTAGGCTTCCTTGTTGCCATAATTTTCCTTTCAATTTTTCTTGCCAACCTGAATGCCTTCTCCAATGAATTGGGTTCCCAAAGGTGAACCTCATGTTGGATGTTATCCTTTAAAGTCCCTATGAACACATCAATCCTATGCTCCTCTAGAATATCTTTTACCCTTATATTCAATTTGTGGAAGTTATCAATGTGCTCCACCATTGAACCCTTTTGTTTGAGATTTATCAATTGGCTAAAAAAAGGTGTTTCTTTTTGTATCCTCATAATGTGCTAAAATTTCTTTCATAAAAAATTTCCCAAGTGACAATTTGTTTATGAGAGAAAATCCATTGATAGTATACAAACTAATTGGGTTCCATATATAAAGTCACAATGCGTACCTTTTGTGTGTTTTGCACATTGTGGAGATAGAAATATTGCTCCATATGTAGTATCCATGTTATGGGATCCTTTTCATCAAACTTCCTCATATTGATCTTTATAACATGGTGGGTCTTCAATCCAATGTTAGACTCTATGAAATCATGACTAACATTTCTTTTGTTCCCATTATGAGTTTCCTCTACTACCTTTTCGCCATTAGGAAGCATTTCTTGTAGTAACTTTGCCAAACCTCCTTTTAAATGTTACATGTCTTTCTTCAAATCTTCAATGTTTACTTCTAGACCATCCATCTTAGCTTCCATGACATCCATATTAGATTCCATGCCATTCATATTAGCTTCCACGCATTTATTTAAACCATCCATCTTAGCTTCTGTTACTTTTTGAGAGAGTGGAATTTGTTGCGCTTGGTCTTGTAATTTTCATATATCATGTTGCATTTCTTCCTCTTCTTCATGAGTCATGCTAGATATTTCAGGTTGCTTATTAGGTGTTTCCATCTTCTTTATTCGGGACATCAATTAATGATAATTATGATTCACTATGCCCTTTGAATTACTTCAAACTAATTTTTCAAACCAAACTTATGCAAAATTTTAAAAATACTACACACATTTTTTTGCTTTGTAGGAGCCTCATATTGACTCTGTCGTATCTCTCTAATTTTTTATCTAAATGGTCTAACATTTCATCCTACAGTAGCCCTCTAAGTTCTCTTTCGAACCCCACAAATCTGATCAAGGATCAACTATCCAAGAAGGAGTTATTCCAAATCTCCCACGATGACCTAATTATAGACTGGTTCAGTAAAGAAAACTTGTACGAAGTGCCACGTGTCATTATTTTGACCTTCAGACTTGGAAATGATACACAGAAAAACACAGTCCATACTATTTTTTTTACCTTTTTATGAAATTTCAATCTCATTCTTAGAGAGAAATTTATGACGATTTTCCCCAGGTCACCTGTTTGAGATATATTTCGAGAGCCTACAAACACCCTAACTTCCTTGGATCATATCTCTACAAATATAGCAATACAATATTTTAAATTCATACCCAAGGTTCAAAATTATTTAAGATCAAATGGGTTTTAATTTCCTCTTCTTGTTACACAATATTTTGTCACTATCCCTGTACTCCCCATTCCACAATCCTAGAGGACCTTTACAGTGAACCCTACATGCTTTCCCATCATGAAAAGACTCCCATTATGTCCCTCTTCATGAGCATAACATTTCCCTTTTGCTTCATTTCCCAAAAATCTTCCTTTTACCCCAGTTTACAAGACCAATGCTAATGACCTGTGTCCTCCTCACACCGATTTGCAGAGATTAAAACTAGCACTAGTGTCGATCGGAGTGATTGAGCCTTTTCTCAGTCACGTCGATCCTCTTTTCGAAAGTTTTTTAAATATGGAGTCAAAGATTCCAGGTCTAGAAGCTTCGTAATGAAATTCTGGTAGATGGTTGGGCCAAATGGAGCTAAGGAAGTAATTTTGGGCTCCTTTCCCCTATTAGGATCGAAAAAACCCAAAATATAAGGCCTTCTCCCATGATAAGAGGAACCATCTCCCATCCATCCAAGCTATATAAACCTCTCTTTTTCCCAACAAAGAACTAGTCTTCTAGTTGGAGTTTTTAGCTTGGAGTAATAATCAGCAAGACATCTATAGCTTATAGCTCTCTAGTTTATGTTTGAGGGAGAATTGTGTGTTTGGTTTGGTTTGAAGACTAAAGAGAAGAAGCCTTAAAACTTCCATTGTTGGGTCTATCCATGAGATGCTAGCAGAAGTTTGGGAACACAGATACGTTGAAGGAGACCAACAATGTTAAGACATTGGTTGTAATCTCTTTCTGAATTTATATGAATACAACTATTGATTGATTTCCTATATGAAAGTATTATCTTACATCTTTATGGCTTAATGTTCCTTGACCTATTAAGTAGGTTGAATGCAATTTGTATGTTATCATGTTTATTGTTTGTTGTTTTTTGCTTGTTTCAGGTATTTGAAGGAAGGAAACAAAATATAGTTGGAGTAGGGAAGCAGGATCATCAGTAAGTGGAATAGCGTACTAAGAGGTAGGCCCTCTTATTTGATTCTAGCTTAAGGAGATTTTCCATAGATTGTTTTTTTGTCGCTAGACCCATTCTCTCGGACTAGAGGAATTGTCTGTGTCTGCACTTAGAATTTATCTCTACCACACTTCTACAACTTTGTAGAAAAGAAGTTATAGCGAACATGCCACGATGACTTGTTTGAAGTAGTGAAACCCTATAATCCAAAGTTCTGATACCAAATGTTATGCAACCAACTCACAAAATAGAAGAAAAGAGAGATCAACGACTTCAAAATCATCCTCTTCGAGGGGGAAACCTCCTTTACATTACACAAATGAACAATTATTGGATCATACAAATGACAAGACCTCCTTTATATATATAGGAGTCTAAGGGTGTTAGAAAATTATATATTATAGAGCAATGGAACACATAAAATATTCCATAAATATAAACACAGAAAACGCATAAAACAAGAGAGACACAGATATACATGGTTCACCCAGTTTGGGCTACATCCATGGAGAAGCAGCCAGTCTTTCTTTTTATATTATCTAGCAACCTGAAGAGATACAACCTACAATAGATCCACTGTAACTCTCTCTTTGCTCTCAATCTTCTCTCTCTTCCTCACTCAGAATACAGATATACATAGACACAATACAATTCCCTCATATATAGCGAGGGGTTGCGTTCTAGGGCAAAAAACCCTAAATTAAGCATAACTTCTACCGTCAAATCTCTGCCTAATGAACGGCCTAGATTGACTATGAAATTACAATAGTTTACAAGGAAATTTTACATCTATTCTTAGCTTCGGGGGCACCCCCTGGAGCCCCACTACAACGAAAATTTTACGGGCGGCATTGCTGCCCCATTTCAAAGTGAAGTCCAACACAGTGATACCTTTGAATACAGAAGATAATCAGGCTCCACACCCAACAATCTTCGACTTGGAGACTGATTATAGCAACTCCACCGCTGCTTCATTTGTTGGACAATGACTCCACTTTGGACCTGGCTGTTTCTCACCTTCTTCATCATACTTGAAGACCAATTGAAACTGAGTAGATTCTCAGTTTCTCCCTGGTTACAACTTTTGTTAACATATCTGCAGGATTCTGGCTCGTGTGTATCTTTTCCAGCTTCAACTATCCATCTTCCAACGCTGACCGTATGAAATGGTACTTGAGCTGTATATCCTTAGTCTTGGAATGAAATGCAGAGTTCTTTGCAAGATGTATGGCACTCTGGCTGTCACTATATAACCTACCCAACTCCTACCTCTTACCCAATTCTTCGAGAAACCTTTGTAACCAAATCATTTCTTTACTAACCTTTATAGCAGCAGCATACTCTGCTTCTGTAGCTGCCCCCCCTAGACCCCCCTTGTAATGGATATTTTACAGGTGGTGTTGTTGCCCCATTTCGAACTGGGGTCGAATGTAGCAATACCTTCGAATACAGAAGATAATCAGGCTCCACACCCAACAAAGGGGTCATAATATAATAAGAGACGACATAACAATAATAATGTAAGTGCACAACAATAACAATCGTGGGCTTCTATAGTGCACAATAATAAAATTATGGAGACAACATGGGCACAAAAATAACAATAAGGGGCTACAATGACAATAATAATAAGGGAATACACTAGCATTATAGGGACCTAACAAAGAGGCACTCTGTGCGTTTGAGAAAGATAAAGATGTGATTACTGGAGTTGCAAATTGGTTTTCTTCTCATAAGGGCATGTGTATCAAGGTATTTAGTTCTCAAAAGCCAACACATCTCTTACTAAAGTATGTAATGATAAGGTTATCATGTAGTCAATTACATACCATATTTTCTCAAGGCTCTCATAACTATTGTGAAAGAAGAAGAAGAAACCATGGTGTCTCCTTCCCCTGCAAGTGCGGCCTTATGCGTTGAAGATTTTGAAGGAAATGAAAGAAAAATTTGAAGAACTATCTTGCCTCAAATTTGGTGAAATGAGTTTTCATAGATATAACCCTAGGGGACTATGCAAACATCACTATGTGAAGTTTCATTTTTCTTGGCTTTATGTTTCCATGTCTCTGAAAGATAAGGAAAAAATGAAGAATTGGTAGAATTCTTCTAGAAAAGCTAGATCAGGTGATGAAGCAGGCCCTTCTAACACATCTCATACAACAAACATTGTGCAAGAAGGGAACCAACAAGAATTGCCTACTTAGGATAGTATTGCCAAGTCTATGATGAAGACTTTACATGATCCTGAAGTCAAGCGGAGAAAAACAATCAAAGAAAATATGACCACCAAAGGAACAATTGAGGGAGAAAAATAAAGAAAGGAATTTGAAGAAGTTTGGATAAAGTGACAAGAAAAAGGAGTAGAAATAAGAAAGTAGAGCAGAAATAGGAAGAGGAACACAAGTGAGAGGAAGAAAGGAAACATAAATAAGAACAAGAGAGGAATAAAAGTGAAGAAGCACAAAAAATAAAGGAAGAGGTGAAAAGGAAAAAAGAAGAAGTCGCAAAGAAACAATAGGAAGATGTTGGCATTATGACACAGGCTTGGCACTATGGCACAGGTGTTGTCCTTGACAGCAACTCACTCTAATGGAAGATCTCAGTTCAGGCTCTTAGAATGAAAGAAAAAGAGATATACGCAAGTTCCTCTTAACCAAGTCACGTATACACGCAAGTTCGACGATCAAAAGGCGCGTATACATATGCATGCACTTTCATGCAAGGAAAAGCGCATACATGTGGGGAAACTTATTTTTGGACCATGGTATTTTAGTCCTTGGTATTTGGACCTATGGTTTTGGACCATGGTATCTCGTTTGAAGTGTTGAACCCAGGTATTGGATCCATGGTATTGATTCTCTATGGTTTTGGACCATGGTATTAAGTAAGGCCTAAGATTATAAAAGGGGGAAGAGATCATTAGGCAAAGGTATGAACTCAAGTATTGAATATCTTATGAAGAACAAGATCTAGAATTGGGTTATGGTGCATAGCTAGATCTGAACCAAGGAGGAACCTGAGCGCTAAAAGATGGATAAGTTCTATTGATGGGTCACGATCTTAAGGCTTGAATAGTAGTATTTTTGTGTGGTTTTGATCTGTTATATTTGATGCATGATTTGATCTATAAATCTGATAATCTAGGTATAACTAGTGTTTGAATAAGTGAAAGGGTAAATTATCTTTTATATATATGTACGTAGGTTCGGTACATCAGAGGCGCGTATACACGTTGGTTTAGTAAGTCAAAACAACATATACGTTGGTTGGCCTTAATACAACTGCGTATGCACACATGTTTCTACATATTGAAGTAGCGTACGTCTCATGAAATATGTTTTAGCTGCTTCTGTGTATTGCTACAGTGTTTTGCGTTCAGGATTGGTTTCTAGTTACTATTAATGTATTCTGGTTACAACATTCAGAGAAGTAATTGTTTGATTCAATTTTGATTGAAGAAAAGGAGATTGGTTGATGCAGATATATTTGATGTTTGATTAATGTTATTGATGGGTCCAGTCTGAAAATTTATGAAACGTGATCCCTCGAAGAAAGAGAAGGTTGTAGCCTTCTGTAGGTCAGCACCTACAAGAGCTAAGGGGGTTTAGCTCCCTTCCAAGAGAAGCTGGAGAATGAGAGAAGGTTGTAGCCTTCTGCAGGTAGAAGCCTGCATACTGGTATAAGATTGCACTAGTACAGAAACATTGTAAAAAGAAGTTTCTAATTAAAAAAGATAGAGATGAATTGCAATAGGTGGTTTTCACCCACATTAAGTTTCCACCTTATATCTTGTGTTCTTATGTGTGGCTGCCTACTCTGTTTTACTGTTCCTGGTTACTGTTTATATGGTTTAATTCACAAATTAATGATCAACATCTAAAGAATAATTTAAATTACAAGTTTGTTGGTTATATGCTAGTTTCCTTAACTGCAGTTGTGTACATACGCGACTTTGACTAACTAGAGTAGCGTATACAAATTTGATTGTGAAATGAAAAATAATTGACCTAATAACACTGATTCACCCCCCCTCTGAGTATTATTTCCAACAGAAGAAACCATGCAAAATCAAAAGGAGGAAGAAGAACGATAAAATTTGTTAGAAGAAGAAGAAAGCAAGAGAAAATAGGAAGATTTACAAGCCTAGTAGATTGATGATGAAGAAGATGAGGATGAGAAAAGATTAAATAGTATGCCATTTGCAGAACATTCAAGCTATCATCCCCCAAATCCTCCTACTAGTGGCCACCTCCCATTTAAGGAGATGGGACTAGTTCCTCCACTAGATGAGAGGTCTATGGACATTTCAAACTTCACTTTCGACCAACTAAAAAGTAGGATAATACAAGAGAGAAGAAGGTATTTCCAAAATTATCCCCATCACCCTGTTTCCATCAATATAGAAAGGGTGATTGTTCTCATTACTAGGATTCAAGAATCCAAGAGAAGTTGCAACAACAAATGTGACCTTTAGTGAATACACTAAGGAAAACATTGATTATCCCATGAGAGAAAATGTAACATTGGAAAAAGAGTTGGCCTTGGCAAGGAAACATGTTGACCATATCACAACCGGAAATCAAAGGTTGTCTTTCATTAGTGCTAATGGGATGGAATTGAAGGAAATAATACTAGAAAAGATCAAGCCTTTGGAAGACACTATGACACAACTATATGATGAGATGTTCACTCTTCATGAAGTAGTGTTGTTTTTGCATGAAGTGAAGAAAGGGTAAATAAAGATGGTAAAGATCCTATAGACAACTTATATATCCATAGACGTAATCTAGGTTTGGGGCACCAAATATCTCAATATACCTATAGTGTTGGTCAAGAAAAGCAATCAAGACGTTGAAATGGATAGGGAAAAAATTAGGATGTTTATACAGATCTACGGGAAAATCCATACTTAAGCTATGAACACCCTAACAACATATTATTGATTGTATAATGGACTGGATTCCTTGGTCAGGATTCACAATATGCCATATGTTGGTACATTTACGAAGCTAAAGAGTAGGAGTATAATTGAAGAAGATATATAATATTTCATGAATAACATTAAATAGACAACCATCCAGGATGATTTCGACGTGACCAAAGAATCTATTCTACATTATGTGTCTAAGCCAACTAATATTCACATGAAATTAATAATGATACTAAGTGTCATTCAAACATATTCCAAGACCATATGTCCAAATGCACTAGAAATTAAAAAATAGATACAATCTAGATGTATGAATGAAGGTTGAGTGTTGGCTTGATTGGGCTTGACCTAGGTTCAGCGTTACCTGCGGCAACTAAAAAAACCCTAACTGCTAACCCTTTTGGAAACGACCTACATAGCATAGGCTATAGTCTCACCTGAAGTAGTATTAGGGGATGACAGAACTATGTTTCTGCATCTAGAGGCCTGTGTGATAGGTCCCTGTGGTTCCTAGGGCTTAGATCTACCATGCGAACCCTTAACCCTTCCAAACAGTCAATTACTCTAAATGTACTTAAACAACTTCCAGAGATTCATGAAGACTTTTAATCATTCATAACATGAATAAATAGTACTGATCTACTATTTTCATGCACCCGATAATAATTAATTCCTATAAAGTTCAACATAGAGTAAAATGATAGATACTGTAGAAATAAGAAATAATATACAGATGTATTAGAATTGGCTGAAAATTGTCTTTATTAAATATAATCGTTCAAGTACATATTTCTTTTCCCTGTGCACTCAGCTGCAGGGGCCCACTCAATTAGCATGTGGACTTACCAAGGTCTCTCTGCACTCAGCTGCACGAGCCTTCCCCTTCACCTAAGTACAGGAAATATACCTTTCCTGTCTTAGCTTCTTTCCCAAAACAATGATCTTCTATCTTATTTAGATACCCCCTAGACTCGCTCTGAATCATCTATATATAATATTTTACTTACAATACGATGGTCTGTAGACCATGGGCAGGTCTCAAAATTTCCCTATCACTTACCCACCAAAGGGACTAAAGCCCCTTTGAATCATACCATCTTCACGCTCTGCTTCTGCATTTTGTGGAGACATTAAATATTTACAAAATTTGACCAAAACATAACCCCCAGGGACCCTATCCCAACAGGCCCCCAATACAAATTGGGTGACTCACCCTCAAGTCACTCGACTGGCACTGCAATCTTATCTTGGATTTCATAGAACTCCATCTTAAAAACCTACAAATCAGCAGTACCCTACATTGTGGCCTACTGTACTTCTTCGACCCGCTTCTCTGTGGTAGGGCTTTCCACCACGAAGCAAATTGTCCATTACGTCTATTAGATGGTATTCAACTTGTCTTGAATTGATAAAGTGAGATGCCTTGCCTCCTTTTTCCATGATTGTGTTCTGGCCCTTAAGATGGCCTCTTTACGACGCAATTATTCAATTTCTATTTGTAGTTGTTTTCCTTCCTGTAGTCATGTGAAGCACTGGACTAGTTCCAAAGTGCATGCAGTCGGCCTGATTTTATCAAACTACTGCTACTTTTCCCTAATATTAGTACCGATATTCTACAGAGTGGAGTCCTCCTGCAAAGATATCCATAGTTCCATGGCCTGCTCCAATCAATCTATACAGTCCTTGACTGTTGTGTCTAATGTGGCCATCCCCTCCTTAATTGTTTCTCAGTGCTACTCCTGGACTTTTGTCGGAGTGATCGGATGCAACTTCGAATGCAACTTTGAGATCTGCAGCTGAAGTTCAAATTAGACGTGACCAATTTCATCCTTTGGTTCCTAGACCATTGTAGCCAAATTTTGAATCTTTTTTGCTCACTCTATTTCTATAGGAATGTTTAGCTCGGGTAGCGCATTGCATACCTATGTAATTGTTACCTCCAAGTTCTACCTACACATGGCCATTTTTTCCTTCTACGAATATCTATTCTTATTTTGTATTGACCTCGCTGATCGCTAGCAGCACACACTGCTCCCTAACACTTAGGTCATCAGATACTCCTTGGTGTAGTTCGTGGAAGGTCTAGATAGGGATGACTGTGAGATTGACACATATATCCTTAAGGTGTGAGAGCTGGGTGTTTACTTCCTTTGACTGGGCACGCAAGGCCCCATCGGGAAATTCTATGACTCTTAGGTTTAGAGTCCAATCTATATCTAGGATGGTCATGCTCACTTGCTGCAGGCTCACCTGAATCCTGCTCACCTGGCCAACAATCACTTGCATTCACCCTGTTTGGATCTGCAGATCACACTAATCCTTCTGCACATTTCCCAATGCTTGTTGGTACTGATGCTTGAACTACATCCACAGTTATGTTGTGGAGTAGCGAACCTTGTCCATGATTTCATCTAAGTCCCACTCAGTGAGGACCATTCGATCGACATGCACATGCCTGTCAGACTTCTTCTTCTTCCTAGGTCCTGAAGTTGTCTCCTCGGAGTGCCTATGTACTCTAAAGGGGGTGCCCTGCTCCACACCCTCGCCTCCTTCAACATCAAACTCTTCTTGGTCCTCGGTGTGCTAAGACACATACTCCTTAATGTCGATAGTAGTCTCCTTATCCACCCACTCTTTCTCAATAGCTACCTTGGCAACAACTTCCTTCTTCTACTACGCAGCTTTCTCTTGAGCTGCAACCAACTTAACCTCCTTCTACTTTTTTGCTGTTGTGGTGTGTGCAGAGGAACTTTCCCTGTCCTTTCTTCTACCTACACTGAGATATGAGAGGTGCAACCACGCCCCTGGCCATTTCCCATGACCTCCTACACATCAGCCTCACTCACCAGGTAGGGTAACTTGTACCACGTTTTCTTTGGATCCCGTCTCGAGCGGAGAGACACATTGCGAAAATTCGCCTTGAACTCTGCATAAGCTTATAGTTGTTCATATAGAGTCAGTGATAGCCCCGGCCTCTCACTAATCACCATGTAGAGATCCATCTCGACCAACACCCAAAACATTTTAGTCTCCATGACCTGCAGGGTCCTTTGTCGCCCATAGCGAAGAGAAATTCACGGCTCCTAGTAAATCACATTCTTGTGGAGGGAATTGACTATCTTCATGAATCCTCCATGTGACTAGCGCAATTAATAGCAATAGCCAAGCATAATGAAATTCCTTGCCCTCATCTTATGTTCCTGGCATTTGACCAAAATTTCCTTGGAGAGGCAATGCACCCAGTTGTACTAGACACCATTAGCACATTGGGTAGCTAATGAAATTACCAGTGCTGGAACCTCATTCGCGCAACACTTCCTCCTAATTTTGTAGGCCAAAATCTGTAAGGAAAACTGCACTGCCTTGTCTGTAATTGAGCAGACGGAATATCTGCGTGACTTCTTCGCCAAGAGGAACTCGCTCTTCATTTGGTCCATGAGTTGATTTTCTTTATTTTTTCCTGCAATTGCCTCTATTGGATCCACCTCTTGATGGGGAAACATAGTGATCCGATGGATCAATGTATCAGTAATAGGAATGGGTTCTCCAAACTAGAGACACCCATCATGCACCAACGTGAGAAGTTGTCAAACATAAACTATGTTGATGTTGGTTCTGTTGAAATGTGGCATGCAAAGCATGTTCAACAGGCCTGCTTTCTCAACCCCTGCGACCACTTCATTGGCTCCAGTCACGTTACCTTGGTCTCTTTATAATAAATCTTCGCCAAATACTTATTCGACGCAAGCTGTGGGAACTTCTCATGGTTTTCCAGATCCTAATCCTCTAGCTTGAGAAAGTGAATGTGCCCTAATAGCACACCTTCAAACACCACCTTTTCTAGCAGTAGTGGTGTAGAAACCACAAATTTGGCGGTTGTTGTGACTTATCCATTTTCCCCTTTTGGCGAACCTCAGTGGGGTTTTTCCGCAATGACTGTCTCATCAGAACTTGTTGCGGCTTCTTTGGTTTCTTCTCAGCAAAAGACAACTTAGGCCTAGGCAACTTCAGCGTCGTAGATACATAGGGTGTTGCTTCCATTGTCGGTGCGACTTCAGGGGTTTCAACTTCAGCACTGACGACTTCTTGTTAGAAAATTATATATTACGAAGGAATGGAACACATAAAATATTGCAAAAATATAAACACAGAAAACACATAAAACAAGAGAGACACAGAGATACGTGGTTCACCCAGTTTGGGCTATATCCACGAAGAAACAGCCAGTCCTTCTTTTATTATATTATCCAGCAAACTGAAGAGATACAACCTACAGCAGATCCATTGTAACACCCTCTTCGTTCTCAATCTCCTCTCTCTTCCTCACTCAGAATACAGATATACATAGACGCAATACAATTCCCTCATATATAGTGAGGGGTTGCCTTCTAGGGAAAAAAACCCTAAATTAAACATAACTTCTATCGTGAGATCGTCCACCTAATGAATGACCCAGATTGACTAGAAATTACTAGAAATGATCGTCCCCCC
>APFE031410737.1:341908-355592 GCA_000404065.3 Pinus taeda | reverse complement strand
GAGCCAGAGGAGTTCTGGGATGGGTGACTTCCTGGGAAGTCCTGGTTACCGGGTGCAAGCCCCGGAAGTGATGATTGATGCTATTTGATTCGTTCTCCACATTTCACTAGTTTCAATCCCACTTCTTCACCCCTGTGAGCATCACCCGATGCAATGAGTGCTAAGTGAACTATTCAAAAATCATGAGAAATTAGTCAGTTACGACTACCTCTCATGGAAATGGTCATACGTTTGAATGACTTACTTAACGCAGTTGAATCCCAAAAATCATATTTATGATCTTCAATTTTAAGAGAGTATATATAGGCTTTGTTTAAGGAAGTCATAAATTTTTTTTTATGGTATTTTTTTTAAGGGTGGAAATGGATATAATATTATTAAGAATTTTGGGTACTCAAAATTTTAAGTTTGATCGTTATAATTTAGATTTAAAAAAAATTGCAGTAGTTTAATAAGGCCACAATTTTTCTAAGAAAACTATGGAAATTCTTATAGGATTTTGAGAAAATCTTGTACAAATTTTGGAAATTTGTGCTATGGTCAAACTTTAAGATTTTGGGAGCCCTATGGATATTTGATGGTGCTGAATCTATTTCCACCATCAAAAAATGATTCAAACATTCCCAAAATTACATTTTTTGAAAAAAAAATCACCAAATTCCAACAAGAATTTCACCATATGAATGAGACTAGACAACACACTCCCAAAATTACATTTTTTGAAAAAAAAATCACCAATTTCCAGCAAGAATTTCACCATTTGAATGAGACTAGACAACACACTCCCAAAATTACTTTTTTTGAAAAAAAATCACCAAATTCCAATAAAACTAAAGCCAACATCATTGGTTCCTCCTTCCTTTTCCATTTCCCCTGACCTTCTCCCTCGGCCAGCCAAGCTTTTGATCGATGGACAAGCAAAGCAAACGTTGCAATTTGGCTAGAACAACAAGCCCCTTTGATATTAAAAACTACTTGTCATGTCCTTGTACACTGTGAGCCTATGGTACCTTCCCCTTGGCCTACCTTTTCATCTCTTCACCACCATTCACCACCATTCATTAGAGCAAGACAAACTAATGGTAAGATGAACCCCTTTGTCCACCTGGTTAGATGGCCCTTCTTTATGTAATGAACCCTATAATTTGAGAAATGATTTGAACTATCAATGAACATGGATACAAAGGGATTATCATGACGTTCCTCAAGTGATATTTTTTGGATATTTGGGGCATATTAGAAAAGATTATATAATGTATATAGCAATGCAAAACCATTTTGAGGCATGTGTTTTTGATTTATGACCCATGATGAATAATAAAAGACACCACAGATCGTGATGAACCAATTATAACTAGAACCAACAAATTTCACCATGTGAAAAAAACTAGAAAACAACCAACACAAATTTATTATTTTGTCAACGTGAGCTCTCTTGTAACTTAATAAGTGAGAAGCTTATTGATTTTATTTTGTCAACGTGAGCTCTCTTGTAACTTAATAAGTGAGAAGCTTATTGATTTTGTAAAAAAATATGGTAACCAAATTTATATCTTAAAAATTCATTGTTATAATTAAAAAAAAAAATTTGCCATTATAAATATAGCACATTCATTTAAATTATACTCTAATAAGTTAGATATAATATATTTTTAAAATTTTACTGTTTTAAGGATAAGAAAAAGAAAATCAATTTAGTGATTTATTTTTAATAAAAATAATTATTAATACTTTTTATATTGATATTAAATATTTTTACTATTCATTACTGATCATAAACCCTTTCCGCATAAATTCAATCATGAGCGATGGTCGGTGTGATCAACGTGGTGCAATCCAAAGTAAAATAACAAAACCATTAAAAAGGAACAATTTGCGAAGGAATTATAACTTGATTGGGCATATTGGTGAAGAAGATACACCTTTCCTCCTAAAAGGTGAGAGTAGGTTATGAATATTCTATAGACTTATAATATGGGATATATAATATATTTTATAATTTTATTTATTTATTTTATATAATATAAAGTACTTTATTTTATTGAGGATATTAAATTATATATATATATATATATGAATTTTAAAAAAATATTTTATAGAATTTTTTTAGTCATTTTTTTGCCAGATGTTCTTATTTTGGATGATATGAGTTTGGATAATCATTTTATAAAAGAGGATATTAGTTAGTGAAATTATAAAATTGTAATATATTATAGAAAATATATTATAATATAAAATATAATATATATTAATTAAAGTTTATTGAATGATAATTGTTTTTTATTATTTTTAAGAAAAAATAGTAATTTTATGAATAAGTGTTAGTGATAACAAAAAATATATGTTTAGATATTTGGGAGATAAATTAGAATTTATTGACAAAATTACAAAACTCTTAGAGTTTCATAATACATAACTAGAATTAATAGCGTCCACGACTTCACATAATCATCACAATGACATATATAAAGTGACTGCAATAAGATCCTGCAAAAACAAGATAGTCCATAGAATCATCAAGCAAAAAATAAACCAAGGATATCCAACTATAGTCCTTCGATGAAGGGTCTGTGTAAATATTTTGAGGTGACACCATTCAGTTGCTTATAGATTTCCATACTCCCAAAGCCTGTGTAGCACCAGTCTTAGAGAGTGTGTCTACATCATGGTTCCACTCCCTGTAAATATTGTGACAATAGATCTCATTAAAAGATTGTTTGAGATGCAAAATCTCCTCAAGAATGGGGCTCAGTATGTGAATGTGGCATTGTTGTAACTCATTAAACCAGTTTACAATGACCATCAAATCACCGAAAATATGTAAGGAATGAATATTTTTTTCAATTGCAAACAAGAGCAGGAGTTTTATGCTAAGAAGTTCCATAGTTGTTTTTACACCTCACCAAGCTACTTTGAAGTTTAAAAAAATTGATTTTCCTGAATATCTAGAACCGCCCTACCTCCACATTTCCATTTTCAGAGGTTGCGCCATCTAAAAAACCTCAAGCAAGTGTTTTATCCAATTACTTAACAATAATGATATGCGGGCTATGGAATCCTTCTTCAACATATAGGAGATCAAAGTTTGCAGCTGCTTTGGCTGCCACCCAGTTTGAGACACAGGATTTGTATTTGAAGATAACTCTGTTTTGAGTGTTCCATATGCTCTAGCAAGCAATAGCATGCATATTCCTAAGTTTTTTTGGGGTGACCTACTACCACCAAACCTTCCAAACTTCTTAGAATGATACACCTTTCTAATTCATAACACCTCTCGTTTGATTCCTGATGACATTCTAGACTACCTCTGTGAAAGGACATGAGATAAATAGATAATCTACTGATGCATATGCATTTTTACATAATAAACACCACCTCGATCCCTGCATACACCACTTTTGGAGATGATACTAGGTCGATGTTTTGTTTTCTAGTAGGCACCATAGGAAAAGACGAGTCTTTGGGGGGATTTTTAATTTCCATATCTTATTCCACCACCACCTAACTGTAGTCGATTATCTTTCATTACATATAAACACATAACCATATTTTGGAGTGTATTCTCCCCATGAGGAATGAACCCATCGAAGAATATCAACCTCCTCTTCTCTAATGTGCACATGTGCTATTTTTAAGGCCAACCTATAATTATTCCATAGGTTATGAAATTCAGTGGGGAAAATTAAAATGTTGGCATTGATCCATCCCTCAGCCCATATAGAAATGCTAAGTGGATCAAAAACCTGATTCAATGTATGCCCACCAGGATAGTTGAGGAATTGAACCATTTCTCCTAGTAGATGGAAACTGTTTCCACAATCGACCCAAGGTTCCATTCCTATTTTTAATTTCTCTCCATTACCAACTTTCCATGCAAAACCATTTTCAACAACTGGAAAGGATGAAAGAATTTTTTTCCATATGATGGATATCTTGGGTTTTTCTACTATCAGGAGTTTGAAGCCACTCTTCAATGGAGCCCGAATAAATAAATTTCCTATGAGAAATAATCGTCCAAAGACTTTCTGTAGAAAGAAATCTCCATCCCACTTTGGCAGCTAAAGCCTTTGTAAAACAGGGAATATTATTTAGTCCCCATCCTCCCCAATCTTTGGGAAGAGATATTTTATCCCATCTTACCCAAGGGAAAACTCTTTCGTCTTTGCTTCCCATCCATAGGAACCCTCTACATAACTTGCGAATAGAATTTAGAAACCCTAATGGAATCCAGGATAGGGACATCCAAAACATAGGAGTAACTTCTAATATTGACTTGATTAATACTAGTCTCCTTTATCTAGATAAGCATCTTAAGCACCATGATTTGATTCTTTTCTCTATCTTTGCAATAAGCCCTTGCCAATTTGTTTTCCGTAATCGTTTCATTTTCAAAAGAACCCCAAGTACTTTAGGTCATCTTCAAAATCTAAGGTATAGTACGGGAAAATATTTTTTACATAAGAAGCTTCATTCTTGGTTAGACCATTAGGGGATAGTGAACGTTCTACTCATTTACCATCATTCCAATAGCCTTTTGAAACAAGTTCAATACCTCCTTTAAAATATCCATATCTCTTTGGGTGCCATCACAAAAAAGCAAGACATCTTCTATAAATAACAAGTGTATAATAGTTAGGTTTTCAGCCACCCAAACACCATGAAGGCCGCCCCTTCTTTTAGCATCCTTTAATTGCATGCTCATGCCCTCAACAACCAACAAAAAGAGAAAGGAGATGAAGGGAATCCTTTCTCAAGCCCCCTTTTATATTGAAAGAAATTAGATACATAACTATTAATGAGTATTGCAAAATATACAGTCGCTAAACAAATCATTACCTAGTTTATAAATGGTAGCTCAAAACCCAAATGAGTAAGCAAAAGCCTAATATAACACCAACTCACCGAGTCATATGCTTTAGATATATCTATCTTGATAACCATCCCCTTTTTCTTCCAAGTTGTTAGACTGTGGAGGATTTACTTAGCGACCCTAATTGCTTCGTGAATCTGTCTATTCTCTATAAAAGAAAAATATTCATTGGATATAGGATCGAATTCAATCTGTTCGTCATAATTTTTGCAATTATTTTATAAATGAAATTACAAAGTGAGATGGGCTTGAAATTATTAAAGGAATGGGGATTTTCAGTTTTGGGGATTAAGGCAATAAATGTAGAGTTAAAAGAGGGGAGGATTTGTAGAAATATGGTGATAGAATTGCAATTGCTCAAGAAATTTAATTTAAATCAAGAGACACAATTCTACTCTACTACTCTATGAAAATTAATTCACAATTTAGAACAACATTCACAAACATACATAAATCACATACAAAAGTACACATATGTATCTAGGGGAAACCAATTGGTAAAAAAACCTTAAGCCTACTTTCATTAATAAGATGAATATATAATCTATTACAATTTCTAACTCCAACTCTGATCTCAACCTGCAAAAGAATAATTCTCTTCTCAATGAAAAGCTCTAACCCAGACTAAGTCAATTTTTGCCCCCCACCTAAGCTCCTATTTCCTTGCACAAATGATGAGGAAATTGGCCCCTATTATTTAGGATTTTTCTCAAAAATGATTGCACAATTCCCAAGGACTGATCATTGATTACATGCAACACATGTACACTCAAGACTAGTCTATATTTGATGTTACACAGCCTTGGAATCTCCACCACAAGCTGAGCAATTATAATTCCTTGCATGCACGAGATATTTTTGGTTGATTGATCAGTTAAGTGGATGATCATTGAGTTAAACTATTGTCCCACTGCACAACTAACGTCCAACTAGTTCTATTAATTGTTAAAACTAGTTTAACCGAGTACAACTGGATATAAATGAAGTAGATTGCTATAAATTAGTAATCACACATGCACAACTGAACTCCAAGCCCTCTAAATCAAATTTACTAAGATGATTGAGTGATAAGAGCCATGTCACCTCAATTAACTACTTCCAAGTTGTTTGTTGATGTGGAAATTACGAATTTTCTCAATTTGACCAAGGCTAAGCCAAATTATGCCTTTCTTGCTACACTTCTCAACACTCCCTCTTAGCAAGAAAGGGATTATCAACCACCACTATCCTACACTTGTGGAATTTGAACTTCCCTCTTGACAAATCCTTTGTCAAGATGTCAATATCTCGTTCCTCTGTCAGAATGTATTGTAAAAACATTATCCTGCTCTACACAACCCATAAATGATGATACCGAATATCTATATGCTTGGATCAATCGTGAAATAATGGATTCTTAGAGAGCTTAATTCAATTTTGATTATCAAAATAGATCATGGTTAGATCCATCTCCTGACCAAACAGTCCCACAAGTATCTTTCTCATCTAGATTGCCTCACATGCTTCTTGACATGCAACCATGTATTCAACTTCTACTGAGTTGAGCACCATATACCTATGCTTCCTGCTGTACTAGGAAATTGTTGCGGTCCCAACACTAAAAATTCCATCTGTTGTACTCTTTTGGTCGGATGGGCTCCTTGCCCAATCTGCATATGTGAAACCACATAACTTCACTCCCTATGTTCATTTGTATCATAATACATACAAGATAGTGCCTCTAAGGTATCGTAAGACATGCTTTTCTAACTTCCAATAAAATTCGGTCACCTTAATCATAGTTTGGCTCAGCTAGTTGACTGCATAGCACATATCTAGTCACGTGTTCACAAGGTAAATTAGTTAATCCACTAGGTGTTGGTAAATGGTAACATAAACCTCTTCACCTGAAGAGGCATTCTCCTTCCTCTAGTTAGTCACTAGAGGTGTCTCCATGGGCTTATGACTCTCCATGTGAAATATCTGTAGTATATTGGTGGCATACTTGAGACACAAAAAAATTCCCCATCACCTTGTGATACTTCTAACCCGAGGAAGTAGTGCATGGCACACATGTCTTTCATCTCGAATTCCCTTGCTAGATCCTCCTTGCAAGAGATAATCAACTGCTCATCACCTGTCAATATTAAATCATCAACACATAAAACAATAATAAGAAATTTAACTTCTACCAAAGTATGATAGAGGTTCACATCTACTTCAATTTTGGTGAATCTCAGTTCAGTGATATAACTATCAATTCAAGTGTACCAAGCTCCGGGTGCCTGTTTGAGACCGTAAAATGCTTGCCTGAGTCTGCACACATGAGACTCTTGATAAAATGTCTCAAAATGTTATGGTTTCTCTATCTACACTTCCTCCTCAATAACACCATTGAGAAATGATGTTTTTACATCCATCTAGTGGATCTTCCACCCCATCTATGCAACCAGTGCAAGAATTTTTGTAATGGATGAATACCTTGCTACATGAGAAAGGGTTTCCTCATAGTCAATTCCCTCAAATTGAGAGAATATTTTGGCCACAAACCTTTCCTTATACTTCTCTATGATTATGTATACTGCATGCTTAACATTGAAGATCCATCTCAAACCCACAATTGATTTATCTGTTGATCTCGAGACCACCTCCCAAACACTATTCTTCATGATGGATTCATATTATTCCAACATGGCATCAACCCAAACTAGTTTCTCAACTACTTCCTCAAAAGAGGATGACTAAATATCTACAAGCTCAATCATTAGAGCCATGTAGCCAATGTACCTATCAGGTGACATCCTTTGCCTATGCAAATTTGAAGGAGCTCCCATATTATCCCTTGCATCCTGCACCAATATATCAATTTCTATGGTTCTCTTTCTACCTTCTCTAGATGGTTTTGCTTGAGTAGATGTCTCCACTCTGCTTCCTCTCTATTCCTCCACTTTTGGCTACTCCACAACTTACTGAGGCTCCTCCTTTGGATCTAAAAGCTCCTCTTCTGGTGGGATTTGAAGTTCCCTCTCTAGAGAGGATATCATTTCTTTCTCCTCATCAAAATTTAAATCCCTTTGTAGAAATGTCATTGTGAGGGAAGGTAAGTACACCTGGTAATTAGGTGGAGTTTTTGTGTAACCCACAAAAACTACCAACTCTGTTGTCGGTTTAAGTTTCTTCTTCAAATATTTGGAGACATGGTAGTAAATAGAGGCTCCAAAAAAATTGAAATGAGACACATCCAACTTTCTCGCTAAGAAATCCTCCTCTAGTGTAATCGTACCAAAAGTCATATGAGGACTCATGTTTTGTAAGTATATTGTTGTGTTACATGCCTCTACCCAAAAATGCAGTGACAAACCTTATTCATGTAGCATATCTCTCGTAGCTCCCATAATGCTCTAGTTCTTTCTCTCAGCTACCCCATTTTGCTGTGGGTTGTGGGGATTTTTCATTTCTCTTCAAATTCCTTCTTTGACATGCAATTCCTTGGATTCATTTGAAAGATACTCACCTCCATTGTCACTCCTAAGAGCCTTCACATTCTTGTCGGTCTCTTTCTCAACTAGTGCCTTCAATTCTACAATTTTGAGATTGTCTCATCCTTCTTCGGCATGTAGAAGATCCATCAATTTCTTGAGAAATCATCAATAAAAATAACATAGTATTTATGTCTGGCAATGGAGGCTATCGAGAACAGTCCATAAAAATTAGAGTGGACTCTCTCCAATACTACATTTTCTTTGTTGTCTCGATAATGGAATGTGGATTTTACATATTTCCCTAAGGTACAACCCTTGCAGAGATCCTGCTTCTCAAGTAATCCTTTAGGGAGGCCAGTGGTTATTTGCTGCAAAATTTTAAGGGCACCATGATTCAAATGATGAAGTATTATGTGCGAGATTTCACCAAAATCTCAAATATGCACTTTCTCCACATTACTTCTTAATGCAACACAATATTACACATCAAGTTTGTATAGGTTCTTCACACAAACTCTAATCTTCTTCACTTTCCTAATAGCTATGTGTCTTAGAAGGAATTTCCCTTTATTGAAGATCACATTATAGCCACGATATTACAAAACTACTACAAAGATGAGGTTCTTCTCTAGGCCTAGTATAAACATGACACCTTTAACACAACAAAAGGGATCCTGACTCTCTCTTAAAGGTTATTGTATCAATCTCGGTAGCATTGTACCTTTCATCATCCCTAAGTTCAATATGCATTTAGAGATTTTTCTCCTCCAGGTCACTAAAAACCTCTCTACACCCTATCATGTCGAACGAGGCACCTGAGTCCAAGTGCCACACGCTCCCCATCATCGTGCTAGCCATGCATGCGATCACGGTGAAGTCTAACTTGTAAAGAGAAGTCAATTCTTGACCCACTGCACTTCCTAAGTTCTTCCTACTAGACATTTTGTGTGAAGACTTTGTAGTACAGTGCCCAAATTCATGACAATTGAATCATTTTATTTTGGAAAAGTATTTATTCTTGCCCCCTTGGATGGAATCTAGTTTGGTTTGAGATTTCTTCCCTTTTCCCTTCTTTCCCTTCCCAACCAATGAAAAATTCTTTTCATCCTCTCCCTTAGATGAAGCTCCATCTCTTGCATTTTCCATTATTTCTTCTTGTACCAAATTAGACCATAAGCGTTCCAATTTCGATAATTTTTCCTTTCCATTAATAGAGTATTGGTATCTATGCCAGGATTTTGGAAGTCCTAGAAGAGCTAGCCTCACTAAGTCATCTTCTGCAACATTCGCACCTACCCTTCCAAGCTCATCCTGAACTTGTGTAAATTTGGTGAGATACTACAGAATAATATCATTCTTCTACATATTAATGTTTCAAAGTTTTCCTTTGAGGGTCAGTTTTCTATGGTCATTGCTATTCTTGAATAGCTCAGTCAATGCCTTCCACATTACTAAAAGAGTTTCTTTTCCATCAACATTTGAGAAAATGTGGTCTATCATTCCCTCCAAGATTATTCTCCTTGTAGAAATTATCACTGTAGATTAATCTGATAATGCAATGTATTAAAGAAAAATACTTAATCTCCTTCTACTATCAAACTTGCAGAAGATTAATCTTTTTGAGCAAGATCAAATAGAACATATGTAACAGATGAAGAAGAAATAATCACACATGAACACAGAAGAATACTCTGGGGAAAGCCTCAGCTAAAAACCTCGATCTTTGTATTATCATACAAGTGGAAATATCCCTGGATTACACAAAGCTTTAGCTCACAAGCTATCCATCTCTCAGTACAATCCCTCAATGCTGCTCATAGATAGAATAGACAACACATATGCCTTTTCTCTACCCTCCAAGCCTCATGTTTCCTTGCGCAGTTTCTCCTGGGTCCTCAAGCTACCACCTGTGTGTAATTACCTCGCGCACTGCTCACCAAACTCAGAAATAACTGCGCAATCCTCAAGGAATGAATTCCTTTTGCGTGCAAGAGATATCTTCATGGGAATATTCCTGCAACTGATAGTACATTGTCCCTTCCTCTGATCTCAACTGGGTCTCTACCTGAACTGACATGCATGAGTTATTTATGAGAGAATATTCAGTTATCTGAAGTACACTAGTTGCATGCATGCATGCATTAACTAATTGAACTCACAACCAATTACACAAACTGTTGGAACTAATCTACATGGACTTAACTCAGTTAACTGAGCTAACTAATTACACAAAGCACAACTCATCATGATCTCCTTAATTAAGGGATAACTTCCTCAATCAAAGGGATAACTATTGCATGTCTTCACATAGACTTCATGTTTGGTTTTCTCCAACTAATTAACTCAAGATGAATTAATTAATTATTTTTCAAACAACTAGTGAGACTAAATTTGAATTTTAATTCAGGGACTAATCAAAATTGGAATCTATCCCGAAATGCTATTTATAGCAATGCTATTTTTAGCATTTCTAATTTTTGCTATTTCCAACAAAGTTGGAGTATATCCTAAAATGCTATTTATAGTAATGTTATTTTTATCATTTCTATTTTTAGCATTTATTGTTGCTATTTTCAACATCCCCAACAATAGAACAAGACCAAAAATCCATTGGATGTGCCTTTCCCAGTAACAAGAACATACACCAAGATGTAACCCCCTGTACCACCAAAGAACAAGACCCAATGAGAAAGACGTAGCAAAACTTAAGCCTCAAGCTACCGCACTCGACTTTGATATAGAAAATATCCATAAAGAAGTGACTAGAGCTATGGGGAATAATTACCACCCCAACAAAATCCCCAAAGAAACCAAAAGGAAACACACACCAAAAACAATATGTCCACCACACCAACACCTCTAATTATTACGGAGAGCCGAAAGACAAGCATAAGAGTTGTGAAGCTTACCCTATACATCTCGAATGGTATCCTTTCTTGATATTGAGCCACACCACATTGTTTTGCTCCAAACACCTAGAAGAAACACTTGCCACCCCTCGTCAAGGTCTCAATTCCAATAGCTAAACACCTTAATCTCAACCAAGCCTCCAACCCACCACTTATCATACCTAGTGTTTTTTTTAGTACACCATGGATTGTGCATGCATAGGTTGTCAATCTGTGCATACTTGTTGTCCATTTCACCACCTGCTAACACTCCCATAACCAGGAAAAACCATTTCCATAGGAAAACCCTCAATCTGACTTTATTTCCTTCTAACTTCTCAAACGATCCAGGCGACTGGTGCCTTGGCCTCCACTTCACTTTAATGGTCATAATTATTTGTCAAGCTACCCTCTCTTCCTCCAACATTAAATTCCTCCCATTCATATAACCCCATTGGGGTCATTAACTCATCTATTAATTCCTTTTATAATTAATAATAATAATAATAACTTAAGGGGAGGTATTATCCTTAATCCTAGTGGAAAATAAGTGTTTAAGTATTCCTAGGCGCTAAACAAGAAGACCAAAAATTAAGTGGAAATGTATGGCCTCTTACTTAGGCTAAATTTGGCAAAGAAAAGGAAATTATTCAGATTGTGATAATGGGAGATTCTTTCCTGACCATCCAATATCTCTATACATGTTATTTTTCTAAGGACAGTTATTTTTTTCTTCTTCTTCTCCAATTGTTGGACATCCTCGACCACTTCCATAGTAATACCTTTTACTATATCCTTAAATCTTAAAATAGAGAGACAAACAAATAATCAAATCTTGTGTGCCTCTTAAAATTGGGCTAAACCAACATCAATGACTTGTCTGGATGGTGAAACATCTCATGATCTTTCTTTTATCCTTAGCTCATATTAATTTTTATAGAGCTGTTAGACAAGACCTTATCAAAAATAAAGCATATCATATTAATGCCTCCTCCACCCCACCCCCCCATAACACCCTCTTTCCGTCACATGCAAAAAAATAGCAAAGTTTTTGTTTCATATTCTAGGCACTTCATATGAGGTGAGGTGGTGGATGGTGCACATGCAAGCCATGTATAGGCTAGCCCCCGAATGTGCTCGCATGCACTAGGAGAGGTAATCAAATGGTACTACATCAATTTCTTGATTTTTCATCTACAAATTTGATGGCTTCAAGGAAGTGGTATACTATGGAATTTAATGGGGAAGATGCTTATGTTGCAGGTGAGTTCATTATCTTTGGGATTAAATCCATGTATAGCAATGGAATTTATTGTATAAAAATTTCATGGTGGTTGCTATGAAATGGTGTCGGTTGGACACCTCTCTGAACACAAAGTCTATTCTCGCAATTTAAGATCTCAATTATTGCATTGGGGGAATAATCTGGGTTGATTATCTAGTTGACTGCATTGTAGGTGTATATTTGAGAAATTTTTGGGTGACAGGTCTCTCTGCCAACCTGTGAAGATAGAACTCATATTATCCTTGTTTGGGATAATGTAATTACTCTCTCTAACTCGTCTTGGAGACCCCTATTGGTTTGGGGTGATAATATTTTCACTAGTCCTAGCCACTTCAAAATTCTCCTATTTGCCAATGGTATTATCAGTGGCTTGTGCCTTGTGACTCTTCCCATGATCAATTTTTTCTATGGTATTACCTATGTTGTGTGCCCCGTGACCATTCCCATGATCTTTCTATGTTATTAAATTTCCTTCGTCTATATGCCTTGGATTTTCCTCTAAAATTGTAGATTTCACATTTTCTTATTGTCTTTGTGCTAACTGTTGGACTCATTCATTCCTTGTCTTCACTACAAATTGTCTCCCTCTCCCTAGTAAATGTTCAATGGTGTTAAAAAATATCCCCTAATAGTGGTAGATGGTTGTAGAGATGGAAAGAAGAACCCCCAACATTTGAATAATTTCACTTTGAGAATATGGATTTGAATTAGAAAATTCATCAACAAATCTATATAATCATTTCTCTAGTGGATGAACTTCACAACTCAAAGACAAAGTTAATCGCCAGGATTATGAAATTGATGCCTTGGGTTGACAACTAAATGATCTGCAGATGCACATGGAGCCAATTGAAAACAAAATATCCACAAACAATGCACCTAGTCATGTTCCTGAGAATTTTCATATCGACCTTAACAAATCTTTGAAAAAAGATCCCCTCCCTTTTGTTTATGAATTCCCATTGTAAATTTGTCTTTCTGTTGGGCCAACATTGTAAAATGAACGTATGTTGATCATTTGTTGTAGTAGATTTTCATTTTGAAATTTTGGATCCAATTATGGGTCCTCCTCTAAAGGACCTGAAGCATGGAAAAACATTGTAATCATCTCTCATGTATTTTGTTAAATCCAAATGCAAACTTAAAGAGAAATATACTAATTTGTGTTAATAATGATAAT
>APFE031410737.1:302803-335502 GCA_000404065.3 Pinus taeda | reverse complement strand
TGTAAAATATATTATATTGTAAATACTATGATTTACTAACCATAAAACAACACTATTTTTAAATAAAACACATTTTCATTTATTTTATTTTATTTTTATCAAATGAAACCTTAATTAAGGGTTTAATTTCCACTTAATTTAAAATCCATATCAACTTTATTAATAAGGGATTAAAAAGTTTGACAATTAAATCCAATTAAAAAAAATCATAAACAATTTTCCCATTACTCTAGCTAGAACCAAGAGACTCCTTTACAATTTAATTAAACCAGACATTAAATTTATATCGGTTTCGGCTACGAGACATCATCAAATGGAAATTACATGACGGTCATTTGTTTTTCGTCGGAAATTATACGACGGTCATTTGTTTTTCATATATGGAATTTTATGTTTTAAAAAAAATATACAATTTTTGTATAATAATTAGGAGATAGGTTTAAAGTAAAAAATAGAGTATTAAAAATGTTGAGATTTAAGTGATTCTTAAAAACTATAATTGAGTAGCAGTGACATTCCAAACAAAAATATTGTAATTTGGATAAGAAATAATGTCTAGAAATAAAAATGTATGAGGAATAAGATTTTATTTTATTTTACAATTTTATTTACAATTAAAAAATATGGAATAATATGACATATATATTAAAAATAGATATATTTAAGTAAATCAATATCTTAACAAATAATATAATTATAAAGTTTAATTTTATAATTTTAACATGTTATTTAAATTATATTTGGTTATTTATAATTATTTATTTCATATATATAAGCCATATGCGCGAATCTGTATGGACAGAAGAAGAAAACAGGGAAATAAATGAGGCTTACAACATAAATTGGAGAGTATGACTTGGATCGGGTTATTTTAGATATGGGATCTGATGCCAATGTCTTACCAAGGCAGACTTGGGAATCAATAGGTAAGCCAAAGATGCAATGGTCTACTATTCAGCTAAATATGGAAAATCAACAGAAAATATTACCAGTAGGAAGGTTGTCTAATGTCGCAGTGGACATCGATGGAATGCACACTACCACTGTCTTCGAAGTGATTGAGATAGTAGATGATAACAATCCTTACCCCACGTTGCTTGGATTGGATTGGGAATTTTCTAACATATAATTAATTTGAAGAAAAGACAAATTATATTCGAAATAAATAATATGAGGGTTATTGTTCATTGGATCCATCAAAAGGGCCGAGGTATACAAAACCTATCAAAGAGGAGTATAGCACAGATGATGTTGATAATATCTATTAGATCATTGTGAAGGAAGAGGAATTGATCAATCCCACTGCAAATGGAAAGCTTACTTGGGAGCAAGATAGTTCTTGTACCTTTTATTTAGAAGAGGAAAATGGAAATCAAAGGTACCAGAATGTCAGAGACTGTCAGCACTAGATCAAGTGTTGAGAGCTACGCTTGCTAGATGGCAAGGTACACATAAGAAGAATATAGGAAATTGGTAGGAATGTAGAAGGTTCATGTGGGTAAGATTTGGAAAAGTAGAAACAGAGCTCACAGACAAGTATGATGGACAGAATGATCCTAGGGACCACAGAGAGCTATGTATGGTAGCATGGGGAGAAATTTCCTGAGAAGAATCGGTGCATGGGTTCATCCATACCTTAGAAATGATCCCTCGGAACTGGTATTTAGAAACTAAACTTCAACATGGCACTAATAGATAGGAGGAAATGGTAGATGGACTTGTGATGACATTTAGATTTTAAGATGATTGTCCACATATAGATGCAACAATGAATATAGTTAAGAAAAATGTTTTTGAAAATGAAGTTCCAATGCTATAATCTAACTGCTAAAGAGGATGAAGATCCTCACAACATTGACATCAAAGAGCCAAAAGGACACCGCGAAGTAAATGGACATGAGATAGAGATGTCTGATTTAATGAACCCATTGAAGACGAGGAAGGACTGTGAATATAGGGTTAGAAGCTGAGCTGAAATATTCGATCATAGGCGACTACTGGGATGATGACACTGTCAACAAGATAACAAATTTGTTGCATGAATACCAAGAGCTATTTCCCACTAATTTTTCATACATGAAAGGCATAATAGGGGATTTGGGAGTTATGAGGATTTTTTTGAAGCTTGATGCGAAAACTATTAAGAGGAGGCCTTATAAACTGAACCCAAAATATAAGGAAAAGGTAAAAGAATAATTGGACAAGATGTTAACAAAATGGATAATTGAACCTCTTGAAAAGTCTGAATGGGTAAGCCCCATGGTAGTTCAGGAGAAGAAGGTGAAAGGGGAAATTAGAATCTACATGGACTTAGGGAATTTGAATGATGCATGCTTGCATGAACCTTTCCCTACACCATTTACAAATGAAGTATTGGATAATCTAGGAGGAAAAGAGGTTGACTCTTTTACATATGGCTTCTTAGGGTATCATCAAATCATAAATGCACCAAAAGACAAACATAAGACAACGTTTACCATAAAATGGGGCTCCTATCAATATACAATGATGCCTTTTGGGTTGAATAATGCATCTATTATTTTCTCTAGAGTTGTAATTGCAGATTTCAAGGAATATATACACAAATTTCTGGAATTTTACTTCAATGATTAGACAATATTTGGGTTATTAAAGAAGCATGTGGTGAGCTTGAGGTTGACACTAGATACATGTAGGCAGTATGAGATATCGTTGAACCTAAAGAAGTGAATATTTTGTGTCCCATTTGGAATATTGGTGGGACATGTGGTTTGTAAACAAGGATTGATGGTAGATCTAGTGAAGATTGCAGTCATTGTAAACGTGCCAACACCAAAACTGTAAGACAACTGCGTACTACACTAGGACATATTGGTTATTATAGGAAGATTATTAAAGGATATGTGTATATAATTGCTTTGATGGAGAAGTTTCTGAAGAAGGATGTGACCTCCCAGTGGGATGAGGAATTCTAGAAGAGCTTGGACATGCTTGAAAAAAGGGTAACTATGTCAATTATACTTTTTCCAGACTGGAAGAAAGAATTTCATGTGCATGTTGATTCATCTTGCATAACTTTGGGAGTAGTACTAGTGCATCTGGGAGCAAGGGATATTGATCATCCAATTGCATTTGCAAGCAGGAAGTTGTCTAAGGCAGAAAAGAACTACAACATGAGAGAAATGGAGGCGTATCCATGGTGTATGAACTGTAGAAGTTTAGACATTACTTGCTGGGAGCACATTTTAAAATGTTCACATATCATTCTGTGTTGAAGTACTTGGTGAATAAGCTTATTTTGGGAGGGAATATTTGTCAATGGTTGTTATTATTCCAAGAATATGACTTCAAAGAGTAAAGTTGGGAAGATTGAATGTTGGGCTTGGTCACATATCCAGGATAGAGACAAGAGAAGAACCTACAAATATTGAAGATAATTTTCCTGATGCACATCTATTTGTATTTAAATTCACAGATGATCACTTCACAGATATTATTCAATGTTTGTCCACGGGAATGGAACTCGCGGAGTACACTACAAAGTAAAAGAAGGAATTGGTGGTTCGAGCAACTATTTTTTCACTAATTGCGGGACACTTGTATAAAATGGAACCGGATGAAGTACTGTGTAGATACGTCCCTGAACATGAGTGACATGGAATTTTGATGGAAGCTCATGCAGGAGTTGCAGGTGAGCATTATGTAGAAAAAGACACTACGCAAAATATTTTGAGAGCCTAGTTATTATGGCCTACAGTGCATAAGGAAGCAAAAGAATTTTGTCAATCATGTGATGTATGTCAAATGAAAACAAAGCCATCTAAAAGAGATGAAATGGCACTAGTACTCCAGGGGACTTTGCAAGATTTTGATAAACGAAAAAAGGCTTTGTTAGACCTATTAGTCTACCAGGGAAAAGCACTGGTGCAAGATACATCATCACGACGACTAATTATTTGACAAGGTAAGTCAAGCAAAAAACAATAAAGGATTATAGCACACAAAAAACTGCGAAGTTCATTTTCAAGTATATATTGTCTAGATGTGGCCATCCAAAGATCTTGTTGAGTCACCAAGGCACACATTTTTTGAATAATATGATCGAAGCACTAACTAAGGAATTCCAATTTTACCATTAGAAGAGCGCTCTCTATCATCCTTAGGAAAATGAGACAGTGGAAGCTTTCAATAAGATTCCAGACAATGCATTGACCAAGGTGTGCAACGTAAATAAAGATGACTGGGACTTGAGGATTCCAATGGTGTTGTGGGCATATAGAATGACATGCAAGAAATTTACTAGGAAATCACTTTTCAGGTTGGTATATTGATAAGAAGCAGTTATGCCAATGGAATACATTTGGCCAAGTCTGAGAAATGTAGCTGTCACAGATATGGTCGACCCTACATGATGAATGAGAGAATGTCGCAAATACTACCTTTAGAAGAAGATAGATTCATAGCAGGATTCCATCAATAGGTGTAGAAATAAATGGACAAAGCCTAGCATGATAGGAACATCAAGAAGAAGATATTTCACGAAGGACATCTTGTGCTATTATATGGCAATAAGTTCATAAAGTTCCTGAAAAAAATTAAAATGCATTGGTTGGGGCCATATATCATCAACAACATTTTTGATGGTGGTGTTATTCAACTCGCTAAGTTGAATGGTTAGATGGTTCCAGGATCAGTGAATGGTAGTAGATTGAAGATATACAGGCACGACTATGTCCGTGGAGCTTCGCACTGAAAAATCAAGGAGAGAAAGTCTTAGTTCCACATGTAGTTGGAAGTGGGTAGGAAGGGACTTCACTAAAGGAATATTTTTGAGTGATACTCAAGAGTACAGTGAAATCCAAAGGAGCTGCAAAAAAGAAGAGGTGACTGCGCCAAAGGGTAATTCAGACGAAGTTATCAGAAATATGACCATTCGAAGGAAAAAGGGCACCATTAAAAATAAATTACCGTTGAAGAGTGGGGCAAAAAAGAATTTATGAAGCACAACTCAATGTATCTACCCCATACATGCATTAATGAACCAAATCTAGATCTAATCATGAGTGATGGAATTCAAAATTGTTATAAAAATTGTGTCCCATGCCACAGTTGACACTTTGTTTCCTAAGAGAAATAAAAAATTGTGCCTAAGTGAGGAAGAGTTATTGCATGTCTGAGAGGAGTTGGGAAGTGTTGGTCACAATATTTAAGAAGAAATTGATAGATAGTATCATCGAGTCACAAATGCTTAAGTTCTCCAAGGAAGGTTTCGTAGGCACATCCATAGAATATGAAGGAGAAGAGACTAGTTGAGGTCCCTGTAGCTAAATTGAGAATGTCACCATGGAAGAAGACGCAGAAGGAAGTGTGAACAAAGAACATGGAGGACAAGGGAAAAAATACAATGCAAAAAGGAAAGAGACCAGTGCAGCAGGAGGGACTTTAGCAGGTCCATGACAGTGAGGAAGAATCAGAATTTCACCGGAAGGAGACAGAGGATGTGGACATTCCCTTTGTTCTCCCAGTGTGCATGCCACCGAGAAATTAGGGCACAAAACTAGTTAGGGAGACAAAACAAGGGAAATTTTCTACCTACACTCCATTATTTCCAGAGGAGGTGCCTTTTGAAGGAGAAGTGTTGGGGAATATCCCTCAACTCAAATTGGAAGACTGGGATTTTAATGACAAAAGAAAATTCCCGTAATTTGAGACCAATAGGTAACTAAAGAAATTTTACTACCCAGATAACGAAGTTACAAGATTAGAACCACAAGAATGAGTTGCGGGAATGTAGAGAGTAGGGATTCTAAACATGTTGAATGTGCCACCCTTTGGTCAAATCCCATTCAATACAATCTATGTGCGACAGATCCTCGCACTGGTGCATGATGATTTCATTTGTCTAGGGATGAGGATCCAAATTGATGAGATGCTCATTAGAAAAATAACAACATTGCCATATCAATGGAAGGACCTCGCAGATCAATTCGTGGGTAAAAGAAAATACAAGGAGACGACCAAGATGATGAAAGAAAAGTTTGGGTTAGTAAAGAAATCTTGTGGATATGAGATAAACTCCATCGAGGACCATTGTGTGCACTTCTATGCACATATCTTAGTGGGGAGGATCATGAGGAAGTGTAGGGCCAATGATGTGCCTGCAATAATAGTATCATTAGCAGAACAATGTAGTGCAGGGGTCCAGTTCAACTGGGCTTATTATCTATGTAAGGAGTTTTTTATGGATTGCAGGGAAAAATAGGAAGAATGAAAGACATTCCACTAAGCTTGATTATGAATTCTTATTGCACTGATTGCATTGAAGGAGCCAAAAGACTCTCAATTTCTAACTATTGAGGTTAATGTATGTGAAGCAGTGAGGTATGCTTCACTATGGTTTACAAATGAGTCGACGCACACAATAGAGAACAAGATGTTCTTTGTAATCATGGTGATGGATTTGAATATGGTGGTGAATCAGTATCCTAGACTGTCACCAACCTTATATAAACAATACCATCATATTATGAAGTTCAAGGCAAAATTTCATAGGGCATATGTGAAAGCGAGGAACTATCCAACAAAGACATGGCATCCATTTCCATACCTGGTAATGGAAGAGGATCTCCTCGCAGTAGTACAGTATTGACCAAAGGAATGGATGACTCTACTGGGTGGAGTGGTTGGAGGAGAAGGAGCAGAGAAAGGTACCTCACAGGGTGTAGGTACAAGGAAGAAGAATTTTGATGAGGAAACAAAAGAAACAGTGGGAGGGCAGGAACTTGAAGAACACCAGAATGATGTAGAGATATCAGAAGATTCACTCTTTGTGATAAAAATGTGACCAAAAAAGAAGCAAAAGGTAGATAAGAGTAAGGGAACAATGCTGCTTGTTCTCATTGATGTGGACATCAATGAGATAGCAAAGAAAATATAGGATATTAACACAAAGACCTAGGACAAGATTGATGATCACGGCAAATCGATCTTGGTTGACGTACATCAAGGCATCATGGAGCTAAACGTGCTGCCAAAAGCATTGAAGCAGCCAAAGAAGGTAACCTAGCCATCACAGCAAGAAAAGAGACTAGAAATGAGTTTTCGAATGAGGATGTTACATGTGCTAGCTAGGGCACTGAAGTTTGAAGCATCAGTAGATAAAGAGCAATCCAAGGCATGGTGCAGTGTCCAGATGAACTTCGATGCACTACCCCTCTAGGTGCTACATGAATTTCATCAAGGAGTAACCATAGAGATGCATGAATGAAGAAGCATATGTCGTTGTTGAAAGAAAACATGGATTTAGAGAAAGAAATGATGCAAAAGGAGCTAAAGAAAGTGGCCAATGAAAGGGAGGAAGAAAGGAAGCAACAAGAATAGTTGGAGAAGGCTATTCCTGAGACTTGCAGCATAGTTCTGGGCATGAAGGTCCATGAGGATGAAGCACTAGCAAAAAAGGTTGTGAAGCTCACCCTTAGGATAAAGGACTCAAAGATTGTTATAAAGAATCTAAAATTTTATTACGAAGTGAAGATATCAGAGCTACAAATAAGGTTGTAGCCAAGTAAGCCACTAGAGGTTCGGGAGTAGAGACAAAGGGACCTTAGCGCATCATTGAAGGTATATCTGATATGGTGGTAGATTGTGGAAATTTTCTCGACAACACTATGCATGTTTGGACCTTGCTTTAGGAGGATCCAAACATCTTGAAGATTGACGAGGAACTGCATGCCAAGCAGAAGCAGCACGATGAGATCCTGGAAGTTGTGAAAACCTTATCAGTCTTGTAGAGGCTCGCTGTCATTTATGAAGGAAACAATCTCCAGACGCAAATAGATGATCTAAGAAGGGAATCACAGATCTCTTAGGAGAGGACTTAGTCATGGTAGGAAGAAGCCTTGGATCTTTCCCAGACGTTGGAAAAATGCTAAAAGAAAAAAGAAAAGGGAAGCGGAGCTATTGTAGAATACCATTGGCCCTACTACAAAAGCTTTGTTGAAGGATTCACAACAGGAAGAAAATTTAATGGTAGAAAGGCTCCAACATTACAACGCAATATGCAAGATGATCATAGTAAAGATCGAGGGCGTCGAAGCTGAGTGGCTCAGATGAGTCACAGGTGAGTGTTGGGGGCCTATTGGGTATGGCCCAACATGGTCCAAGTTTTCAGAAAAAGACCCCGTAAAAGGAGTGGACAGCGTGGAGATGGTTAAGATATATTCATCATGTGACTTTTAGGGCTTTTTGGATGGGATAAAGCCTTATTTTGTAATGGCTATCGGGTGGTAGTCCTTATTTTATGGATCCATGGTATGTGGACCATGGTTTTTGTATAGATGAATTGTATAAAAGGATATGTAATACTTTGTAATTGGATATGTCATGTCATCATAAGTGAATTGAATCTCTATATTCATGTCTGTATTCTATAGTTTTGGAGAAGACTCTATGGTTGAGTGTGCAAAGACCTTGAACAGTTTGTAGCTCAGTGCACAAACCACTTGCAGCTGGATGTGCAGGTTAGATAAGTGAATGTAATTGAAGATCTCCTTAATAACAAAGAATTTTTTCTGAAGTGTTATATCTCTATACATATTATTTATCTAATGTTATGTATCTGGTAGTGTATGCTTTTCACTGACTTATGTGAAGAACTATAAGATATACTATTATGTTTAGATTTCATGTGTTTTTATTAAATTAATCATCTGTGTGAAGTTCTTATGCATGTGAAGTTATAAGATTGATATACAACAGAAGTAAATACATGACACCACTTCATGGATATCCCTTCAGTTACGGAAACCTTGTTTTGAGACTTCCCATAACTGCTTCGAGTGGGACTATGACCTGCTTGCAAGTCGTTTCTGGAAGGGCCAATAGTTGACAGTTTTGTTGGTGCACAACACACTCTAAACCTAGGTCAAGCCGCCTCAAACCAACACTACAATTGTAGCAATGGTGCAGATTTTGAGTAATCTTTTCTTTCATCACATCACTGGGGGGCAGAGGATTCTTATGGAGAGTTTATTGGGAGGGACCTACTATAGGTTGGACGAGATGATCCTGTCATAGTTAAAATGATAGTTGATTTTATGTAGGTGATATACCAATTATAATTGTTCATTTGGGACAGTTGTATGTTCACTATTCTTTGAGATTATCTTGACCATTCGACCACGTACATATCCATGATGGGGGCCCAAAGGAGCCCAGGATGCACCGCTAGGGGAAGCTACTATGATGAGGGGGAGGAGCGGGAGTCGGGAAGGTGTTCTGACATCAGCTCTTTGAAAATTAGGACCATATCCCATTGAACATAGATCACTATCCATATAGTGTAATGAACTATCAAGGAGATCCTAACTTGCCACTTCTTCCAGGACGAGCATGGGGTCCAAATGGTAAGTGAAAGTTTTTATATATTGGTTGCATGTAAATTTTAGAAAATATATGTATGTGGTACTGATTTCCAAACTTGTGGTATGTAGATATAGCACCGGTGAAGCTAGAAGGATATAAAGGAAAAGTCACAACACCTAGGGCTGCAAATCAGGGTCGTTCAACATCACAACGAAGATCAGATAGTGATGCCTTACTGGAGAATCTATGCCTTAGGCTTGATGTTCTACTAACCATGGCAATGAAGCATGGATGGCATGAGATAGAATATTGCTATACGGATGAGTGCAGTAGTCTTCCCTCGAAATAGTGAGGTATCCCAAGGTGCATAGCTATGGTCAGTTAGTTAGTTCGAGACTTATAGGCTTGTGGTATGGAGCCATTAGCTCAGGAGCCTCTAGATAATAATGAATAGGGATAGGGACATGTGGGTCCCCATTTTTTTTTGTAACATGTTATGGGCATGTCAGAATTATTTACAGTAGTGGACTCCAAACACTATATGTTGGATATTATGATACATAATATGACTGTCCACATTTTGTGATGATTGTGCTTCACCATTTCTTTATGTTATAAATGTCTTCTTGTATATGCATGTGATAAATGCCAATCTAGAATGTTATTTGCAATGGTATATACATAGTGATTTTGTGCTCTAGGAACATGATTGAATGTAATGGATACAAATTCACGTGCCAAAAGATTAACTCGTAGATATTTTCTAAATACGACAAGATTACGTACATGATAAAGGTCGTTCAATTGCATGAAAAGTAGCAAGGAATCAAGACAAACATGAAGGTGAAGTATGAAATGATCAAGCGAGTCAGCTAACAAACCTATCACCACATCATATTTCACCTGGTTATTGGTAGCAGATCCAATGTAGAAACTGTTGGAGTGAACTAATAAATGCAAAGGGGGAAAAAATGGCCTAAGCTTCCAAGGTTAGGTTCCTGGGGAAGCAACTCGCACAATCAACATAACTGATATGAGGTGTGGATGATAGATCCATCTGAAGGGTGCAAGAAGACAATGAATGGGTAAGAAAATGATGAAGGACAGTGTCAAGAATGTGATGATAAATATTGTCATCGATGAGGAGATAGCGAGGATCTTGATTTCGAATATGTCATCGATCATTACAAGGAAGATGGGGGGGGGGGGGGGAATTTCAATGTTTTCAAATAGGGAAGGATAATGTTGGACTCCACAACATATTGATCATGCATTTGTTGTGGAAATAAGTATGCACAATGGTGCATATTATCCCAAGGATAATCATGTGTGGTCATAGCATCCATGATGTCTTCATCAGAATGAAATGTGAGAGGATGGGAGGAGGAGAGACCACATGGTGAAGAGGAGCTACCTAAGGCATCTTCGTGAGGGACAAGGTTCACATGCATAATGTCAAGAAGTGGAGATAGATGACCAATAGATGTGACATCTTCTGATGTTGAGACTGAAGTTTCTGTGAAAGAAGTTTCGAAAAAATCAAAATAGGAAACATTAATAGAGTCCCAATAGATCAATCCCATGGATGAAGACAGGTAGATAATAGGGGTGGTATTATCTGTCATCTTGACATCAAGAGGAGGGATCATAATGGGTGGTTGAGAATCCTCTTGTCCTGGCATAAGAGTGTGACTAGAACCCATAGGTAGAGGGGAGGTGGACTCAATGCAAGCGACATATAACTTGGGAATCCCTTGAAGTGTATGACGAAAGTATTCAAGATGGAGACAATGACGAGAATAATGGCCATAGTTATCACACAAAGTACAAGGGTAATTCGTGCGTAAGGATTTTTTCTTCTTTTCTGACTTAGGTTAGGTGACATGGATCTTAAGAATGTTATAGTCAGGAAAGGTATCAGAGGCCACATTCTTGACATGAGGGATCTCAAGGCAATTATTAGTGGCATGTCCAAAAGCATCACATAAAGTGGACGGAGGAGAAGGCTTAGTCACCTTAGGCGGAGATGGAGTTGGTTAGGATGCCTTTTATTTGGTTCCCTTTTTTTTGAACTTCCCCCCTCACCAGATGATTTTGCAATAAGACTAGGTTCTTGTTGAGGTTGTTGTGGAACTGAAGCAAAGGAAGAGGTAGGAACAATAGGTTGAACCGGGCTCAAAGTAGTATAAGTATTGAGTTGATCAAGAGTAGTGTTTGTGGGAGGATCAATGTACCAGATTGGCCTCACCAAGATGATGTTAGGAAAACTCAACGTGGCCATGACAGGCATAAAAAAAATTCTAGGGGGTGGGAAAAAGAAAGGTATTTGAACATAAGTTTAATGACCTGGGGGGACTTCTCCTAGATAGTTAAGAACTCAGGGAATGGTTCTAGGTTAGAAAGGACTAGGAGAGATACAAGTAGAAGGAAATGGAACATGAGGAATAATACTTGAAGGTTGGGTTCAGTTAGGAGCAATAGGTTTCATAGGTGATAGATGTTGTGAAGGTGTACCTAACCTCTTATGGTAAGCATGTGACAGTTGAAGCATGCAAACACTGGAAGAGCTAGGCTCCGATGGGGTAGGAGATGGACCATAATAAGCACTAAGCAGTGTGGAATATTTGTAGGCTCCAGGTGAAACATTGGTGAGGGATGGGACAGTCTTATTACTAGTCAATGATGAGATCATGGACTCAGGGGAAGTCTAAGACTTAGGATCATATTAAGTAAATTGATCGATAGAAACATTCTTTCCATTATTAGGAAAGCACATCTTGTGAAAAACTGTAGATGCGAAAATGGACATGGCATAGGTGTAACCACAATCCAAGAGGATGTTATAATATAATGGGGAATGAATGACCTTGATATAAATGGAATTTCCTTGTCAAAAATAATAATTGGATAGTTGCTATGTAAGTAGAGGGGCTACGAGGGATGACCAACCCAAGCACGAAGAGTGATGGTGGATGGGGAAAGGTTAGGTGAACCAAATTGCTTCTAAACACAAGTAGCCATCACACAGGTGGACGCGCCTTCATCTATGATACACCCCTCAATAGTGGAGTTTCTTATGGAGACTGGTATTTGAAAGAAAATAGATGAACAGAGGGGGAGATGTTCCACTTTGTCAATGTCAAAGCCAATAATACAATCTTTAGATGGATACACAACACGAAAGCATATAGTAGAGCTTTCCATTGGGATGGGCACGTCTAGAGGACTTCCAACATTGACATGGTAGTAGGAGATTGTACCAAGTCATCTACTACTATAGGTATGGCCAGCTTTAGAAGAAGCAACATTTCTATGTAATGAACCTTTAAGGATATTAGGGACAACCCCTACCTTAGGTGAATGGATTTGTAAGGTACCATTTGATGACGATAGAGGCTCGGTGGAAACTTAAGGTTGGGAACCGGTTGTTGACTTTGCAGGAGGATTTTCATATTGGCAAAACTGACTCTAAAGGATGACTTGTTCGGTATTGACTTCGTCGGAATTCATCATAAGGATATGGTAATCATTGTGACCAGATTGTGAAGTTTGGGGAGTCTCCTAACCTTTTGCAGCTTGAGTAGCAATATATCCTTGATGAAGAAAAGGATTGGTAAAAACAACTGGTTGAGATGAAGTAGGAGGAGGAGGACGAGGTGTAGTAATGGGCTGAGGTCCTCTAGAAGCACCTACTTGATATTCCCATTCTTGGTGCATCTGAGGTAAAAGGGGACAATCATGGGTATAATTTCCAAATACACCGCAACAGGCACAAGGTTTATTTGTATGAAGAGGCTTATTTTTCTTAGCTTGTGTGCCCTGTTCCTGGGTTACAGGATTAGGATGGTTTCTTTGAGGGGCTTTAGGTGGTTGACATTGGTTACTCTAATTACCTTGATATGGATTGTTTTGGTTACCTTTCCCCTTGTTCTGTTTCTTGGGATTGGTTGCACTCTACTAAGCATACACTTGACCTTGAGGAGGAGTTGGTTTTTGTTTAGAGGTGGTGGAGGGATGGTGGGTTAAGGTTTTATTACCAGATGGGATGGAGCATTAGGTGGTGCATACAGATAGTAAGGGGATGGGGAAACATTAGGATAAACATGTGGAGCAAGAGATGTCCCTCACATTGACTAATGAATATGGGGATATGTGTATGGCGTACTTGTTGGGTGTGGAGCATGATTATCATCCTAATTTAGAGGTCTTTGTTTCAGCTAGATGTATACCCTAGGAAGATTGTACACCCCTCCGTGTGGGGGGGTGTGGGGGGACTTGTTCCCCCGTGGGGTAAAATTTCCTTGTAAAAGTATAATAATTTCTAGTCAATTTGGGCCGTTCATTAGGCAGATGATTTGGCAGTAGAATTTATGTTTAGTTTAGGGTTTTTTTCCCTAGAAGGAAACCCCTCTCTTTGTATGAGGGTATTGTATTGAGGCTATGTAATATATGTGTATTCTCAGAGTGAGAAATATATAGGTGAGACTGTGAGAGAAAACAAAGGATATTACAGTGGATCTGTTGTAGGTTGTGTCTCTTCATTTTGTTGGATAATAGAAAGGAAGGACTAGCTGTTTGGGGTGGACATAGCCCAAACTGGGTGAACCATGTATATCTATGTCTCTCTAGTTTTATGTGTTTGTGTTTTTCTACATATTATATGTCTTGCATTTCTCTGTCATAAGTAATAGCTTTCTAATAGTACTAGGACTTGGATAAGTGTTGCCATGAGAAGTACTGGGATTAGGATAGGTGTAAAAGGAACCGATCCCCCCTTGGGCTTGACCATATCTCATTGGAGGTGGAGAATATGGTGGATGTTGAGGGTGTGAAATGTTTCCAACAATACCATTAGTGACATGATATGCCCCCAGGACATTAGCAACACCAAGCCGAGGTAGATAGGGAATTATAGTATAAACATATCCTAATTGTGCATATATTAGGTTATATTTCAAAGCCACTTGGAGCGCACCTTCCTTAGACTAGGGTAAGTGCGAAATGGGATATTTACTAGTGGAGGCTAAAAGAGATATAAGGAAATAATCCATGTAGACACGGTCTTTGAAGTCAGTGTATTTACATATGCTCCTCCTTTTACACCATTCTTGAACATGGTTAAATAGGCGGGTAGCAGAATTTTGATGGAAGGAGATCAAGAGTTTGCTACTAGTCTCTTATCAGAGGGGTAACTGGAATTATGAAAATAAATATTTCGCTAAATCCAGGAAGCTAGAATGGGAGGAATGTGATTGGTCCACATACCACTTAGCAGTAGTTCTAGCAATGGTGCATTAGAACAAATGAAGACAAATGGAGTCTTCAATGATGGAATTGGATGAACACCACATATGAAATGAGAACATGATTTTTGGGGTCTTCACCAAGGTTACCTTCGAACTTGGGCATGTCATAAGGAATCTTGGTAAGCATAGTAGACCAAGTTGGGTCGTGGAGAAGAGGGTCGTTGATGAATTGGCTGAAATCAGGGAGGTTCAAACAAATCATAAAGGGAAGAAATGGAGTATGAGTGACCATACCAGTAGAGGTTCCACTTATGGTGTTATATGTGTTACCATCTTGGTTACCACCTAGGTTTCCCACACCCAGATTGGTGCCTAACATGGTGGTGATACAAGGTTTGGAAGATGCAGAATCAAAGGAAGAACTAGAAGAATCAACAGAACAAAAGTCAAAATGAGGACTCAATGGAGGACTAGGAGGATGAAGTCTAACACAATGGGGAGGAGTAAGATGTCCTAAAGGAAACAAGGGGTGATAGCCACAAAGTCTCGATAAAAAACACATAGGAGGTACAATGATGTCAAGACAAAGATGACTCAATAGACTATATGCAGATGATAGAAAAAAAAAGCAACAAACAAAAAATAAAATACCTAGTGAAGTGGTTCCAAGTGTAAAATAACTATATTAATATGCTACAATAATTCAAACAAATGTGTTCTATCAAAGAAAAATCACCTCTAGCCTGTAGGTGATCTAGATCCTTAAACAAGTCTTAAATCTATTGTTTCAAATGACCTTCCAAAATACTTCTTACATGACAGAATCTAATCCCCACAAGTAGAGTTATCTAGAGAAAGGTGGGGTGCAGAACCAACTATTTCCCACAGCCAATCCTATAGGGTGTTTTCCTAACATTGGCCACTACGATTATCTTCGTCCCATGGGGTGGTCGATTCTTGAGCTTCTTGGTGATCATCCACTGTGCAAGATTCCCCACCACGGGTTCGGTAGGCTTGAGGAGAACTACTCGCACGATGGCCTAGTCTAACACCACCCAAAAGGGTATCAAGAAACTCAACAAGATAAGGAAAAAAATCCACTCAAAGACACAAAATTGGATTAAAATATATAATGTCAAAAGGATTGTTATCTGGAGGCACTAATCTACGTAAATGGTGTAGACAAACAACAAACATCAAAGGTGAAAAATATTGCAAAGGATAGGCAAGAAGCTCTAAAACCTAGGATAATGAAGGGGATTTTAAGGGGGAAAGGAAAAATCCAAACTCTAAGGGGAGTAAAAGGGTGAATAAACCTATCCAAAAGGGTTGCATAATAGTGGAAAAAACCCTCAAAAATTGTGGCTAAAAATGTTACAACCTACACACCTCAACTCAATAAATCTCTTCCTAAAAAAGTGGAGATGTTACGCCCTACATACTCTAAACCCTAGGTGGACTTTAATTTCCTCAAAGAGAAAAAAATAAGATAATATAGTCCCAGGGGATACTCAAAAGATAAAATAAACCCTTTCCAGTCAACATAGAGCGCAGTCGACAATTCTGAAAAAAATCTGAATTGTTTTTTGAAAATTTTACAAAATGAAGGTACTAACTTGGAATCAGTTAAAAATGAAGTAAAGTGGGCCAAAAGTGTGCTACATAATGTAGAAAATGGGTTGAAAAGTTTGTTCTTCTCCTGGGACTCTCAATCAACAAATCTTGCCCAGATTGTGTCGTCTCCTGCTCAGATGGTACCTGTGACCTGAGGAAAGATGGAGAAAACCAAAAGAACCCAAGAATTTTCCATAAGAAAAATTATATCTGGAAATAGAAATTGAGAGGCTAAAAATAACTAGAAAACCCTTGAAAATATCTGAAACGACAGTTACCAAGGATCTGAATTACTACACCAATGGAGTTTCCATTTTCTACCATGAAAATTCCTAGCGTGTGTATCAAAAATACTTCACTTAAGTCACGAGTGACAAGTGACCCTAACAACCATATATGGTTGTTCTAGCTTCAGATCTACAATGGGAAAAGAAGAAACCCTAGAACAAAGAGATCATATTCAGTCCAAAATAGAGAACAACAAGAAATAACTGATGCAATAACTTAATAGAAGAAGAGTTTTTTTGTAAATGAATAATATTTTATATTAGAAAACACATGGTGAAGGACCTCTACAACAAGGGCCCGCAAATTCCCCTCCATGGGATGGATCCTTTGATGTCCTTGTGCTTCAATAATGTATTTCTCTCTCTCACTATGTGAAAAACCCAAAACTAAAGAGTAGAACTCAAATTGGAGCTCGAATGTGAAGTGGAGATAGTGGTGACGATGATAGTGATCATGGTTACCAATGAATGGAAAACCTTCCTATTTATAACAAATTATTGGGTTGATATAGAAAATGGAAAATAATAAAAAACTATTGACCAAATCAAGATCTAACTCTTAGGAATACTTCATTATATTTTTTGGAGAGGGAAAAGATATTGAAAGTGGTCAAATATCTCTATTTAGAAATAATTGACAAATAAAATGATTTATTAATTATTTCGCAAGCATTAATAAAGGTGTGAAATTGAAATAATTATCAAATAGTGATTTAACAATTATTCCACAAATAGAATTAAGGAATAATAAATAAATAGCGATTTGTTTAATTATTCCTAGGTGATTTAGTCAAATGTGACAAGGAATAATTATCAAATAATGATTTAATAATTATTCCTAGAGAATATTGAATAAATACTGATCTATTCAATCATTCTCATGGATTTTTATAATTTTAATCAGAAATAATTTAATTAAAATGGTTTACTAAATTATTTCCCATGGTGAAAGTGATTTTACTATGGTAAAATTAATCCTACATGCTGTATTTCGATCCACCTAGTTAGAAATGGCTAGGTGATCATTCTTTAGGTGATAACATGTGCATTTACAAAAAAAAATTAACCATAACACACTCAAGAGGAGAGGTGAAGAACAATGCATACATGTGCCTACTTGAAGGTCTTTGGATGCCTTGATGTCTCCATGTTGTTAATTCTGCAATTTGATGCTTGCATGAGGTTATTGGAATATGGATGAGATTGCAGAGTCCCCTTTGAGGTTTAATTTTTCATCTTCATTGATCCATTATCTGTCTTAAATAATTATTTTCAATGATCATTGTTGTTTGAGTTTCTTTGAATCTATTGATCAGAAAACATGTGGCTCCATTTATCATATGTTGTTCTGTTTAAGGTTGATGATCTTGTAGCACATTGTAAGGGATCTTGTAGCTGCTCAAGATTAGTCTTGGAGCCTCCTGAACTTCATAATCACTCAAAGATATTGGTCTAATGCTTTATATGTGATATTGCAATAGCCTATATAGTACCCCATAGGTGCACAAAACTTCTTCCTATGAGGTATCAGGATGATGGAGTCTCGAAGAAATGGGGTGGCAACTACTACAATATGACTTAATAGCTACTATAAGGCTATTTGGAGCCACATTTATATATTTTTTATTAGAATTATGAATGGAGAACCTTATTCTTTGGGATTTGTGAGTGAAGGACATGATGGAAGGAAAAATAAGTGAAATTGTGATAGTTATGGTGATGCTAGGAAAACAAATGATCTTTTCCACTATCTGATGGCTTTCTACTATGCTCTTGTAGGTTCTATGTAGAATATTATAGGATTGTGTGTCTTCTTGTAGAAGTCACACAAACCCTTCTAATATCACATTATCCTTCAGATAAATCCTCCAACAACGTTAATAATTCATGATCAATCTAAGGAGAAGGGCTAGAAGCCTAAGTTGTGGTCAAAATGATGGAAGAAGGGGCACAAATGGGTATTTTTCATCGAAAAAGATGAACTTTTGGATGGAGAAGTTACCAAATGGTGTGGATAATGGGTGATGGTGGTGTGGTGGACATATTTTATCATTCCCCAAAGGAAAAAATAAGGTATGACCCTTATCTCAATGCTAATCACAATCCTGTAGAAACTCTAGCACAATCCTATAGCACTCTGTATCAATCCTATAAAAACCTTGTTTAACACATATCTCTCAAATTGTAGATTGGATTGACCTAAACAAATTTAGCATGTTACTATAATCCGTATGCATCTCCCCATAAGAAATCTTGGCCAATGGATGCACAAATATTGAGAAGCATGCAAAATGGTTGTAAGTGATGGAGGCCAATTTCTTGAAAAATATGCAATGAAATTTGTTGAAATTTCTTGGGCATGTTACCATCGTCGTTATGCATCTCCCAATGAAACAAATCAGTAAAATGATACATGGGTTGTGAGATATGGTCAAAATAATTTATGCCCTGTGTATTTTGGCAATATTGCATCAAAACAAAACTTTCCTGTAACAATTTAGGACAACGAGGAAAATGAATGGGAAAGGCTTGGGAATGATGGGTGGATGATGGAAATGAATTAGAGTGATGGATTCGCATGGCATTGGAATTTTTTGGATCATCTAAGAAAAGGAGGTGAAAGTTTAAGTTTGACTTCCCTTGACTAGATTTTTTATCAGCTTTTTCTTATGGTGCTAACTTGTTCTTGTTGTTTGTAGAGGTTGGAGATCAGAACATGCATTCATCAGAGAAATATAACTAAGGAAAATAATTATTTGTCCTTTTAATTTTTTCATTTCTTTCACTCTTTTTTCTTAGGCCTACTAGCTGCCTCAATGAGGTTTTCAACCAGCAGGTCTGCTTAGGCGCCTCAAAGGTCTTCACCTAGGATCTTTTTCCTTTTTTTGTCTTTTTTTCTTTCTAATCCACTAAATACCTCAAGGAGGGTTTCAATCAGTGATCCAATATTAGGTGAATCAAAGGAGGTTTTCACATGAGATTTTATTTTTTTATCTTATTTCATTTTCCTATTTTTTCACTTTTTTTCTTTTATTCATCTATCCTACCCTATGCGAAAAAATGAAAATCTCTTTCAAGTATAGGAATACTTCCAATTGAGCCATGTTCATAACAATATGGAAGATAAAATCATGTTTAGGCTAGAAACATATGCTTTGACATGTACCTAAATATGAGAGACCAGTTGCTTTGATGATGTCAAGAATTGATGAAGAAAGGAATGGTGATCCTTCTTAGTGATTTTCAGTAACTAAATTTCAAGATAGTTTTGATGCCCTTGGTTCACTTGCTAATCTAAATAATTTTGTATGCCTTATTCTTTCATGTACTTCAAACCTTTTACTTTTTTCTGATTAGTCCCGTGAACACATAAATAATCTGATGATAAACATAGTATATATTCTTCAATCTCTAGCTCTAATGCTTGCTCTCCATCAAAGGTGGTCCATGACTCTTTACTCTCCTCTAGATATTATTATTCTTGATGTTGTTCTTTAATGATACTAGAGAAGTATTATTTTTGGAACACTCTTGTTTATATAAGATGAATGTCATTAAGCTCAAGAGGATCTTTTCAAATATTTTTCATCTCAACATTGTAAGGGGACTGAGGCATTTTATTATTGGAGTTGGGAAATGGTTGTGCAGGTAGTTGAGTGGGGGTAGGTTTCTAAAATGGTTGTGGATGAGGATGTGGTTGTGGTGGAGCTGGATGGGATGGGTAGCATTGAGTTTGGTATGGAGGATATTGAGGATTTCCAGGGAAACATGGATCACCCCATTGAGGAGGTTGGTGTTGATATGGATGAAAAGAAGGATTTACATATTAGGGAGGATAATGCCATGAATATGGAGGAAAATATGGATCACCCCATGGGTTATGATATGGATGAAAAAAAGGAATGGAATAAGACCCCTAACGTGGATGAAAAGGTTGGGAGGATAAGACCGTTCTTAATATGGGTTGACAAAGTAGAGTTTCTCCATGACTTCTTAACTTATCTACCACATATTCTTATTCTGCTTGCACATGATCATGTGGGGGGGTCTGTGGTATTGAATAATATAATTTTTTTGTTTTTATAAAAACTTGAATGACAATGCTAATGCAATGAGAGATGCCTAATGCAATTTTTTTTGTTTTTGCATAAAATATGAATGCAGAAAAGAAGGAATCATTCCAAGAACAAGAGAGTTATTTCTTTGACACCCTCTCCAGAAATGATGCCAAAAAGTGATGAGCCCCAGTATTGCAACAAAAATATTGCAACTTCCAAGGCTACCAACTTAAATTATCAACCCAGGTTTTATACAAGCTTAAGAGGTGCCGACACTCTATATGTACTAGACACCTTCCTCTTCCTAGTCTGACTTCCTTTAATGCAAGTGAAAGAAGGTAATGAAACAACTTCAAATGAGAAAATATATAGGTAAGTCATTAATCCTTATTTTAAAAAGGTAAATAACAATAACAAGTCATATTCTACTTTTTCTAGAAACTAAATAGCAGAAAATAAATCTATTCTATTTGCAAAAATGTAAAGAACAAGGACAACCGAGAAAATCTAATCTATCTTTCTAGAAAATCAATGGAATTAAAGGAAATATATTATATTTTGTAGGAAGTAAATTCAGGAATTTATAGGTTAAATTCCTTAGATAGAACACCAAAGGACACCACTCACAAAAAAGTCACAGATTAGTACACCAATATTTTGACGTGGTTAAAACCCTCAAAGAGGGAAACAGTCTACGACCTAAGTCAACACGGCCACTTCAGGAATTTTATTAATGTAAAAGAAAGAAAATTTACATAAGCTTCTCTCATGAATGGCCACCAGACAAATGACCCTCCATTCTCTTTAAATAGAGATCATGGACCAATCTTGTGTTAAGCCATGGATCAAGTGTCAGTAATACCGATGAGAGAATGAACTGTCAGATCAATTCATGTCTAGAACATATCATGATTTTCGGATTGTAAGTTACAAAAAGTACATACTAAAGAAACTCGCTTTACCTAACTATACACTAGACCAAGTTATACTTAATTATTTCCTATGTGTCGGAATATCCTAACATCCCCCCTTAAGAACAACTTGGGATAGGATTGAAGGATGTAAAAATATGACACAATAGGAGAATGAAGGAGGCATTAAATCCTATCCCCCCTTAGTGACAACTTCCTAAACTACAACCATAAATCGAATTTTAGTAAACTTCGCCTCTGTGAGAGCCTTTTTAAATATTTTTGCAACTTGATCATCGGTTGAACAATATTGCACTTCAAGAACATGGTCATGAATGAGATTTCTGATTTAGTGCATGTGTAGTTCAATGTGTTTGTTGCATTGATTTTGGACTTTATATTTGCATAGTTGAAAAAAGCTTTGATTATCACACCAAAGTGTAGTCGGATGCTACTATTGAAAACCAAACTCTGACAGGATCTGACAAAGCCATGGGACTTCCTTACTAGCTTCAACGATGCCATGATACTCTGCTTCTATTGAAGAAAGACAAACGGCACTTTGTTTGTTGCAAGCCCATGTAATAGTTCCATAACCAAGAGTGAATATATAACTTGCAGTAGACTTATGATGATCAAGGTCATCAACCTAATAAGAATCAATGAAACCAACCAATAGAGGAGATGCTTCTGCACTGTAATGAATCCAAAACTGAGCTGTACCTTGAATATAACAAAGTATTCTTTTAGCTACTTTCCAATGACTTTCATGTGGTTTTTTCATAAACCGAGAAACAAGGCCAACAAAAAAGGAAAGGTCAGGACGGGTATGGGTCAGATACAAAATTTTTCCAACAATTTGATGGTATAAGGTAGCATCAACTTTAGGGGAAGTACAAGTGACTGAAAGTTTGACTCTGGACTAAAAGGGAGAAAGGGCTAGCTTACAGTCTTCCATGTGAAATTGGCATAGAATATCATAGGGATCTTGGACTGGGAAAGGGAAATGCCTTCTTTGGATTGCAAGACTTGAAGACCAAGAAAATAATGCAAGTGCCCTATGTCTATCATTGCAAACTATTTTGGGTATACTTCACATGGTTTATAAGGTTGGGATCACTACTAGTAAGGATAAGATCATCCACATAAAGAATAAGAATGATAAGAGGCTTACCCACTTTCTTGGTGTAGACAGTGTTGTTAGAATGACACCTAGAAAAGCCAGTATCTAAAAGAAAGCTATCCATTTTGGCTTATCAAGCCGAGGGGATTGCTTGAGACTATAAAGGTATTTCTTAAGCCTACATACAAGGATAGAGTCCTTTTTTAAAAATCTAGGAGGTTGTTCCATATGAATTTCTTCATGCAAGTCCCCATGCAAGAAGGCAAATTTAACATCCATTTGATGGATTTCCCATTTGAAAGAGGCGCCAAGAGAAGGAGAAAGGCAGATAGAGTTCATTTTGAAAATAGGGTAGAAGGTTTCAGTATAGTCAATGCCTTCAACTTGTGAAAAACCCTTAGCAACAAGACGAGTTTTATGTTTGTCAACTTTTCCATCTGGTCCAAACTTGGTTCTATAAACCCATTTTCATCTAACAAGTTTTTGTCCCTTTGGAAGAGGAACAAGGTCCCATGTATCATTTTCCAGTAATGAACGATATTATTCATTTATAACTGCATCCCAATCTGGATGGCATGAAGCTTCTGCAAAGGTGTCAAAATCATAATTTGTTGAAGCTTGAGCCAGTAATGAGAACATGTATGACATTGATCTATAGGATCACCTGCAAGAGCACCTGCTGCATCCCGAGTAGCGTGGACCCATTTTGGAAGTTGAGGAGCTAAAGGAGGATCCCAAGAAGGGGGAGGATTGTCATCCTCACTTTTATCATCTGAAGAAGGAATATTTTCAAAAGTATAAGGGATAGAGAGATGTGGCACATCTATCGAACTAGGCTCGTAGGCCAGTATATTTTCAGCAAACTTTACATATCTTCTAATTATAAAAAATTTGGATTTAGGTTGAAGAAGTCTATATCCTTTGACATATTCATAATATCCAACAAAAATACATTTTTCACTCTTAGGTTCTAAGTCTTTATGTTTCTCCTCTAGAATATGGGCCCATGCTTCACTTCCAAAAACATGGAAATGTCACTTACATCTGGTTTAATTGAGCTCCATGCTTCTTCTGGAGTGATATCCTTTAAAACCTTAGTAGCAGTGTGATTTACTATGTAATTTGCATAGTTAATTGATTCTGCCCAAAAATTAAGACTGAGTTCTTTATATTGAAGCATAAAATTAGCCATTTCCTTGAAGGTGAGATTCTACCTTTCAGCTACACCATTTTGTTGTGGAGTATATGGAACATTATGTTGCAATTGAATTCCATGCTTAGTGAAAAATTTTATGAATTTGTTGTTAACCTATTCTTCGACATTATCAAATCTTAGCTTAAGAATTTGATGTCAATATTGTTTCTCAACAAAGGCCTTAAAGGCCAAGAACATGTAAAAAAATTCACTCTTGAGTTTTAAGAAGTATACCCAAGTGCGTCTGGATAAATCATCAATGAAAGTTAAGAAATACTTGTAGCCAAAGAATGAAATAACTGGAAGTGAACCACATAAATCACTATGCACAAGTTGTAAAGGGGCTAAGGCATGTTAAGAGGCATGTTTTTCAAAAATATACCATCATGTTTTCTGAGTACACATCTGGAACAAACACCATCTCTACAAGATATCATAGAAAGACTTGTCACCATATTTTATTTACATAGATTTTTGAAGGGAGCGATAGTTTAAGTGACCAAATTAGTCATGTCAAAGTTTTCTCACTTCATCATTATGAGAAACAAATACCGAGGGAAGAGTTGATGACCTCAAATTTTCAAACTTATACAAACTTGTAGAATCATCAGCAATTCCAGTAGCTAAAATATGTCTAGGATCTCCTAGGTCCTTAATTACAACATCATGAGGTGAAACTTCAACAACTTTACCGTCACCTGAATGAGTTATCTGATATACAGATAGAAGGTTGCAGGATAAGGTAGGAACACATACATCATTAAATTGACCATTTCCTAGATTAATAGTTCTAGTCCCTAAAACTCTAAGAAGAAAATATGGAGATTTTTTTTGCCATGTAATAAGAAGCTCCAGAATCAATGAGCCGCTCATGAGAATGAGAAGAAGAAGATACATTTAGTGCATAACTAGACCGATATGCTTGACAACCACATGTAGAAAGTGTTATTCCTAAAGATGAAGTTTAAGGTGAAGAGTTCTCTAAATAAATGTTATGATTCTTCATTGTTGCTTCCACGGCTTCCATTTTCTTAAAGCATTTCGATTCTAAGTGGCCATCACAATTACAAAATTTGCAATGTCTAACAGTCTTCTTCCCTTTGGTTTTAGTTTCCTTATCATTTTGTTGAGTTGATATTTCATTTTGAGACAAAAATGGCTTAGGAACCTTGTTTGATCTAGGACCATTGTTTTTAGGATGTTGCTTCTTACAATTCTTTGAACTTGGTTGCTATTGGGCTGCTAAGGCTTTGTTAGAAGAGTTTCTAGTATTCAGAAGACGAAGATGTAATATTTTTTCTTGTTCTCTTATTAAAGAATCACAAAAGCCATAAAAAGAATGGGACTTCTATTCTTGTCCTTGAGAAATAAAGGCTTCTCTAGTAGAATGGAAGTTGGAAAAAACACAGAGTAGGTTGGTGTTAACTTAGTAAGAATGGAATAGATAAGGCTAGCATCTTCTTTCTTAACCTTAACACCTTCCAAGAGAAGTGTAAGGGTCTTGAACTTGGACAAAAAAAATTCAATGGAAGAAAAATGATTGGAATCCAATGTAAGAAACTCATTTTTGAGTTGATGGGCTCTAATTTCATTTTTAATTCCAAAAAAATTATTGAGATGTTTCATTGCTTCATTGAGGGTATCAACTTCTGCGATATGGAATCTAAGGTTTGGAGAAATAAACATCCATATAAATCCACGTGCTTGATCTTTCTTATTTTCCCATTTGGCTTTTTTATATTCATCTTCAGTTTTAGACTCTTGGCCTGAAGTTATTCTATAAAGACCTTTACTCCTAAGTAAATACACCATGTAGGATAGCCATAGGAAGTAGTTGGTGTTTTCAAGAATAACTAGGCATGGTATTTCCATTTTAAAAGAAAATGAATTTGTATATGTTGAAACCAAGTCTTCAAATGAAAATATCTCAAAAAACTAGGCCAATTAAAAAAAACGGCTCTGAAAACAGCTTCTGGATGAAGAAGTTATGGTTTTTTGAAGAACAATTGTTGAAGATGCCAACGAACCATGTGAATGTTTGGAAGTAGATGATAATGCTATATTTAAAAAAAATCTTTCAATTTTCCAAACTTAATCTAATTAGCTCACCTTAAAAAAATATTACTTTATGTGACGTACTTTTGTAAATAAGTGAAAGTCATTTTTACAATGGTACTTTATGACTATCCACTAAATTGTAACTTAAATACAATACAAGTGACTTTAGAAGTATAAGTGACTCACTTTTATAATGGGTGAGAATACTTTTACATAAAGTAACTTTAAAAATAAGTTACATGTATTTTTTGGAAAAGTAACTCAACAAAAGCAAAGACTTGAATCCAAGATCTCTATTCTCATAAAGTAACTTTAGACCGAGTGAACTAGTTTAAAAGGTTAGTAATTGTTGGAAAAGAGGAAGAATTTTTTTTTTCACTAAAGCTTTGGGGTGCGTTCTTACTTGAAAAACCCATTTTCACCTAAATAAAAAAATAAAAAAACACACAAACAAGCAAAAGTATCCAAGCCTTATGACTTAAAGTTATATTTCGCCGAAAACTAGATATTTGCTTCAATGTTTCTCATTTTCTGAGATCACACTAAGGTGCAACGAAAAAGAGGATACACATGAGAAACATATTTTCTTTCTATTTTTGGTTTTCCCAGATCGCACTGATTCGTAGGGAAAGGAGCATACACAAAAACTAAAGGTATAGATCTAGTAATAAAAAAATATATATCACTATAAACTGAAATAGGTAGAGAGATAAATAACTATAACTGCAAATATAAACTATATACCTCTAGATCTTAAAAATGACATAGTTAGGGCTACCAGAAACCTTTTCGCATGAAACAAAAAGGGTTCCTCACTAGAACATATGCTCCTAACACAATACATCAATCATCTCATCCCGAAAGCAGTCATAAACAATAGATCAAGGAAATGATAGTCGGATGCAGTTATGCCAGCTTCAAATTTGGATCACCAATGGATGCGGGCCTCGAATGGCTTTGATACCATCTAGGAATTTACATGGTATGTTCCTTTGATATAACACTAAAGGACACCACTCACAAACATATCACAGATTAGTACACCAATATTCTTGAGGTGGTTAAAACCCTCAAAGAGGGAAACAGTCCACGGCCTGAGCCAATGCGACCACTTGAGGCAATTTATTAATGTAAAAGAAAAGGAATTACATAATATTCTCTCATGAACAGTCACCAGACAAATGACCCTACACACTCTTTAAATATAGATCATGGACTAATCGGTTGTTAAGCCACAAAATCAAGTGCCTGTAATACCGAGGAGAGAATGAACCGTCGGATTACTTCATGTCTAGAACATATCATGACCGTCGAAATGTAAGTTACAAAAAGTACATACAAAAGAAACACACTTTACCTAACTATAAACTAGACCAAGTTATACTTAATTATTTCCTATGTGTCACAATATCCTAACAGGAAAATTCCTAGATTACTTTGGCAAGATGGAAAACACACTTTTCTTAAAGTAAATTGTTGAAAGGAAATATAGACTAATTGCAAAAATCAACATTCAAGAAGAAAGTAATGTAAGAGAGTGACATAACCAAGATTTACCTCAAAAAAAGTGGCCTTAGATAATTCATAGGCTACAAATATAGTTCTACCACGAATTTGGAGTCAATATGGGCAAGGAATATTTCGAAAACAAACTGCTACATGATGCTACAAGATTGCTACAAGATTTCTACATGATTTTTATTTCTCGACTTAACTTGTCGAATTCCCAAGAAAATAAAATAAAAAAGAGATGGGAAAAAAATTATTAAGTAGGAATTCCTAGGAAACCAATCCAAGTGGAATCACTAAAAAATACCCCTATTAACATGTGCTAAAAAATAGCAGAAAATTACTACTCCAAAAACTGAAAAATTCAAGAATTAGTGAGCTAGTTAACCTATCAAATGCCCAACTTGATCAATTGCAAATTCTATGGCGTAATATTTTTTATTAAATTGATTTTTTTTTTATGATTCAATCCAATTGGAATCAACTTGAAATAAGCTAACTAACACATTCTAAAAATCAACAGAAAATTACTACTATTTTGCTACAAGAGACTTCCATAAATTCCAGATTTGTGAACTAGTAAACTAATCCAAGTAGCTTAATGATGAATATAAATTTTCAAAGTTGTTATAAGGATGAATAATGATTTTAGCTCTATAAATAACCATATAAACCACTCACTTCAATCATTGCACCAATAATTCCTACAACAAAGGAAGCATGAACACTAAATGCAGAAATAAGAGCTGCAACTGAAAAAGAGATTCAAATAAAATAAATAAATTGTACAACAGGGCTCTAAAGCTCCTAGGATGGCCAATCCCAAGGATACTCATAGTCTTCTGAAGGAAACCAATCCTTAAAAGCTAAAAATGACACCAAACTTCATTGTTTGAATCAATCCCAAGTACATTCCTGTTAGAAATCAAAATAGAACTGCTAAATAACAAGTTTTCTTCACAAAAGACTAACAAAATGCATGCCCTTAGAGGAAAACGTGATTTGGTACTTATAAAAATAGATGGGGAAGCATCCCTCTTGAAAGGAACTAGGCATATTTACTCTCCACAATCCCTCAAAAAGTGGATCTAGTTCCCAACACTAGGAATCTTCATTAAATGACAGCGAGCACATTTCTAGATTTTATTAATCATTGTATCTCCAAAATATTTTTCAATAATTTCATCATATCATGTTCACTTGTTATCCAATATTGGTCCATCCTATAGTAGAGAGCAATTCTCTATATTATCTCAACCTCCATATCTTCATAATTTGCTCAATATTTTACAAAAATAAATAATATTAGGCCCATAATATGCAATTATCTTTAAACCTTCCTAATGAACATATTAAAGTTAAAAAGATGACATATAATGAAAAAGTAGAGGTTTAATGTGCTAAAGGATGATCATATGCGTGTTAAATTATTGCTAATTTGGAGGGCCGTCGCCTATATTTGATGGAACAAATTATGTATTTTGGAAGGTCGAAATGGGATCCTATCTCATGTCTTTTGGTGTAGATGTTTAGGACTCTATATTAATTTAATATATTATTCCATTAACTCCTATAGCAATTCTAAATGAAAGAAAATATTATTTAAATAATGCAAAGGATAAGAATGTTATTCTCTTCAATCTAAGTTACTAAAATTATTACACTACCAATCAGCTACGGAAGTTTGTGACAAACTTAAGAATAGCTATGAAGGGGCTGAGAAAGTAAAGAAGGATAATATTTAAGATTTTAGAATTATATTTTAAATCTTTAGGATGAGTGAATATGAAAATATAGCTAAATACTTTCATAAAGTTAAAAAGGTTACAAACATGATTGGAGGACTTCATGAAAACCTCAAAAAATAAGTAGTTGTATAGAAGATATTCAAGTCTTCGGCAGTGAGTTTTAATGTCATTGTTTATAGATGAGCTGAATGACTCGAAGTCTCTCCCAATGGAGAAATTGTATGGAACACTCACAACCTATGAGATCAAAATCAGAAAAGAGAAGGTAGATTCAAAGGAAGCAACATTCAAAGCCTCAAAGAAGACTAAGGAACATAAATAACATCAAGACTTCTTTAATAGTGACTCAGATAAAGAGGTGAATCAATATTTTAGAATATTAAAGAGAGGCTTGGGTAAATAGAAGGGAAAGTTTTCCTTCTAGTGTTTTAACTATGGTAGAGTTGGGCTTTTTTCCTCCAAGTACCCTTATACCGAATTAGAGAAGCGAGAGAGAGAAAAATACCAATGTAATAGAACCAGGTTAAAAGTTCATGTAATAAGGTTAATAAGGAAAAAGAATAAGACCAAGGTCATGGGACACATATTCCAAGCTGAATGTTAGGAAAAACATCCTAGTCGATGTCATTTTATTTTATTATGTCTAATGAAGTTGACAAAGGAAAAGAGGTATTAACTAGAATTTATTTATGAAAATGAAAGGAAAATAGGAGAAAATGGAGATAAAGGGTCACAAATTGTCTGAGAAGGAAATTGAAAGAAAAATAGAGGAAAATGAAGAAAATAGAGGCCTCAATAATAAAAGGGATTTTGAGGATCAGTTCACAACTTTTTGTTAGTTTGGCTTTGGAACTAGTTTCAGAGAGAGAAGAGAAACAATACAAGAAAGCAGGCAAAGGAAAGAAAAGGAAGGACAAAGAAAGAAAAAGACAAGAAAGAAAGGTTGGATCAAGCATACTCAACAAGATGATTTGTAGGTAACAGGTTGCATGTGTGATTTCCTAGCTGGTTTGTGAATGCATGGTACATGCATTTGTGTATTTGATTCTTTTGTTCTCATTAACATGGGCTTTGTCATGTTTGACAATGGATTTAGCCTCACCTTTTCATTTATGGATAACCATGGTGTGATGGGATTCTTTTCTGGTTGAGATTTAGATTGTTGGAAGGTTTTGGAACTGAGTGAGGTAATCTTAGGAAAATTTCTAAGGGTTGGGGGTGGAGGTGGTTTAATTTCCAAGAATGATTTGGACCTTGGGGGGGAAGCCCCCAAGATCTAAAAAAATGAAATGGATCTTGGGGGCCTGTCCAAATAGAAAATGGCATCAAGCCATGGTATTCATCCACCCATGGTATTGTAAGTGGCATCCACCAATGGTATTTATCCACCCATGGTATTGTAAGTGACATCCACCCATGGTATTCATTCACTTATGGTATTTTCACAAGGTATTATGACATCTACCCATAGTATTCATTCACCTATGGAATTGACCCGTGGTATTGTAACTGAAAAATAGTATAAGTAACAAGTCAAATTTTGTAAAAGGATAGTTTCTCCACCACAATGTAGCTTTTATAGTTATTCTTCGTTCTAATAAAAAATATCTTTGTGGTTTTATTTACTCTGTGTTCTATCGTTTTATTTTTGGCATTACAATTTTTCAGATCTTGGGGGCCTGCTCCCTAAGATCCATTTCAATTTGACTTGTTACTTATAGTATTTTTCAATTACAATACCATGGGTGGATGTCACAATACCATGGGAAAATACAATGAGTGAATGAATACCATGGGTGGATGTCACTTACAATACCATGGGTGGATGCCACTTACAATACCGTGGGTAAATTCCATTGGTGGATGAATAACATGGGTGGATGAATACCATGGGTTGATGCCAGTTTCTATTCAGATCATTCCTCCCTCCTTAAGAAGAAATGGTCCCCATTACGTGAAGTTCCCTCCTGTGAAGCCTTTGTTGAATATGAAGAGCCACTGAAGAGAAGGGTTTTATGTGGTTAACGCAAAACCATGATGAATGAAGATCCGAGGATAGAGATACCCTGTAATTCTTATGACCAACTGTGATATGTGCATCCTAGCAAATGGACTTCGATGAAGTGTGGTTATGTGGATGACCCATAACCGTTATGAACGAAGATCCGAGGATAGAGATACCCTGTAATGCTTGTAACGAATTGTGATACTAATAGTGTGCGGCCTAGAAAATGGACTTCGATGAACTGTGGGTTTGTGGATGACCCATAACCATGACAAATGAAGATCTGAGGATAGAGATACCCTGTAATGCTTGTGAACAACTATGATACTAACAGTGCGAGACCTAACAAATGGACTTCGATGACAAGGATTTTGTGTGGTTGACCCATAACCGTGATGTTGGTTGTTGATGAATTAGCAAGTGCTTACATAGCCTGGGGTGGGACGGCACATCTCCAAAGAACCCAAGCCAAATGCTGCTATGTTCAAACTAATGAATTTGAAGCAGGTGCCTACTAAAGCAGGGTGGGAGGACATGTCTCCAATGGGAACCTGCTCCAAATGCTGCTCTAGAATTAAAATGGATATAACTTGGTCAGAATAGCTCGAAATATTTATTATAACCTGTTTTTGGATACCGAATGACCATTTTGCATCTTCCCATGTGTTGGAAATCCTTATCTGGACACTTTAGAATCTTAGATACGCATTGCAACTTTTCCACCATCATAAAGGTTCTTAAAAGATAGCTGATTTTAAATCAACAATATCTCCCACATCCGAAATTTGATTCGACTCATTTTTTTTTCAAATTGAGAGATTTTTAGAGAGGAACTCAGATCTATAACCATGTTTCTGAAATTCTGCACCAAAATTTCAAAAAAATATAGGAGAGACATCGTACATGAATTGTCGTCATAAACATTTCTGCAACATAGCTGATTTTAAATCGGGGATATCTCCCTCATCCGGACTCTGATTTGGCCGATTTGTTTTTTGAATTTGGATATTTTTTCACAAGAAATACAGATCTATTACTTTTTTTTTGTAAATTTTTCACCAAAAATTTTAGATTTGATCTGCAAACTCGTCGTCCAAAAACATTCCTACAAAAAAATGAAAATAAAAAATTTATTCCCGCTTGGCCCAAGAAAATGCTTTGTGGAGGATGTAGCACATGCCTGAGGTTTGTTGAATATTGCTGCAAAATTTGAAACTGAAATATGCATCAAACCCTCATTCCCATTGAATCATAACCTACTATGATACATTGATCCAGATCTTGGGATAGGCCCCTGTTGATGTCTGGAAAATCGCTGCAACAACACTGCGGGATAACCACCTGGTCCGGACCTTAAAGCAACTCCTTTTTCGTTTGGTGTAGTGGCTCCGACTGGTTTAACTAGGTCCAGTTACCTTCTCCCTATCGTTATTGGTATATGATGTATCTTTTACTACCAATAATTAGGGATATCATATCACTTCTTCTTGTTGATCAAGCAAGAGAATGACCCTTAAGCTGATTCGGGTTCAACCAAGCCACAACTAAAATTTTGCCTCTTTGAGGAGAGGACTTAAAAGAATGTAGAATTTACTCTAAATGC
>APFE031410737.1:178644-276607 GCA_000404065.3 Pinus taeda | reverse complement strand
CGAGGTGGACGTAGCCCAAACTGGGTGAACCACGTATATCTGTGTCTCTCTTGTTTTGTGCGTTTTCTGTGTTTATATTTTTGCAATATTTTATGTGTTCCATTGCTCTGTAATATATAATTTTATAACACACCTGATGAGCTTTACCAAGCCTTTACTAACAGATGGGAGAAAAAGAAAGATCCCTTGCATATACTTGGTGAATATGACACAATCAAGAGAGGTCCTCAAGAGACTGTTCTGGAGTATTGTGCTAGATTCAACAATGTATACAATGCAATACCCCAAAACTTGAGACCTCCTCCTGATTTGGCCTTATACAAATTCCCTGATGGGTTTGATCCTGACATGGCTTATCAATTGAAGGAAAGAGCACCTGAAACTCTCCAAGATGCCCAAAAGGTTGCTGTCACAGTAGAAGCAAACCTAATTGCTAAAAGAAACAGGGCAAGATTGGAAAAAAGAACCATATACAAAGAAGAACCCTCAGCCTTTGATCAAAAACTTGATGCAATACTTAATGGTATGAAGAGATTGGGTGACAGAGTGGAATCGGTTGAGAGAAGAGCATCATGGGAAGCACCACAAAACAACCCTAACAGAAATCCAAATTTTAGGAGAAATCAAAACCCAAATATTGGCAAGTCTAATTCTGATCCAGAGATAAGATCTCCGTTCCAGGAGAACTATGCTGAAACATCCACTTCAGGTGAGAAAGTCGATGGCACCCACATCAACCTAATGGGCCTTAATGATCAGCACTAAGTCTTCCTAAGTCAAGAAGATCATAAAGATGATGACATTGAACAATTCCAAACCAAGTCAGGAGAGTCTTTTGACTTCAAACAAGGCTATGACACAGCTATTTATGAAGTTCATAAACAATACAAACTAAGAAGTAGGACTGTAAACATAACACAGCCTGAAAAAACAAAGGACAGGTTGCAGCCTAAGAGGGCCATAGTCACAGAACCAATTAACACAACTGATTCACTTACAAAGGAGGTAACTATTGAAGAAGTTACTGAACAACTTCCCTCAACAAAGAAGCCACTGATTGCATCATCTTTACAGCCTAATCCAAATAAAATTCCTCAAGAGATAAAAGAAGAACACAAGCCCCAAGATCAAGACAAGGATCAAGAATAAACCTTACTAAACAAAGAAAAGGTGGTTACCCACAACACTAAGGTTCAAACTAAAAAACCCTTTGACTTGGAAGCTGAGATTGGCAAACTGAAAGTAGCCATCCCTCTTTCAGAACTAGCCAAACATGACATCTACAAACAACAAATTAAGAAGTCCCTCCAACTCACTCGAAACAAAGACAATGTCATTGTGCTAGATGACACCCCAGAATTGATATTCGGTCCAGAGGTTGATGGAAAAATATCAGGCACTGGGATCTTACCTTTTTATGTTAGTTTGCATATCCATGATAAGATACTGCACAATGCAATGTTTGACTCAGGTGCCTGTCATAACCTGATTGCAAAATCAGTCATGGAAAGGCTGAATCTAGACATAACTAGACCATATAATGACCTATTCTCATTTGATTCCAGCCAAGTTAAGTGTTTAGGCTTGATAAAAGACTTGTATGTATCACTTGTCCAATATCCAAATAAAACAATCTTAATGGATGTTGTTGTTACTGATATTCCAGCCAAATATGGAATGTTGTTGTCAAGATCATGGGGGACTAAACTTCAAGGGTCCCTACAATTAGACATGTCATATGCCACAGTCACAGTCTTTGGTCAACCCAAGAGACTATATAGAGAGTCACTCATGAAATACATGGTCAGCAGTGAAGAAAAGCCTCAAAACTTCCCCATATATGCTGTCCATTCGTATATTGATTCATATATTCTCTATAATGATAATTCATGTCTTACAAATAATGATGATACCAAGACACTCAAATAAGATCAGGACTTTAATGAACAAGCTGTAGCTCAAGAAATAAAGCTGATCCAATCAAGTGATGAGACTGTTCTAAAGGAAAAACTAAATGAAGAACCAAAACTTCAACTCACAATTCCAGACCACAGAGAAATCATTAAGTCTCCCCTAGAACAAGAGATCCTATGGTTCCTAGAATTTGATGGATCAGTCAACAAGTTAGGGGCAAGAGCTGGAGTTTGGATACACAATAAACAAAATAGCCATGCAAAGGGCCGAGCCTATAGACTGAACTTCAGATGCACTAACAATATGGCCGAATATGAAGCTCTCCTACTAGGCCTCAAGTTAGTACAATCCCTACAAGCCATGAAAGTGTCAATCCTAGGAGACTCAGACCTAGTTATCCAACAAGTGAAAGGCAATTTTGTCACCAATGACAAAAAACTGAGGTCTTATAGGTCTGTTGCTACTGAGTTATTAAAATCCTTCACTGAATTTTAGATTGCCAAAATTCCTAGAGCCCAGAATCTGCATGCTCATAGTTTGGCCACATTTGCAAGTACCTGTAAGCTACCTTTCCAGCCCCATCATTGTTTCACAGCAGAGATAAAACACAGACCATCTGTCCCAAACAATGTCAAGGACTGGCAGGTGTTTGATGATGATAAAACACAAATAAACAATTTTTTGACTTTACAACAAGAATTTTCAGGTCTAAACATTGACACTGAGACAGCAAGTCAATCACAAATACTTGAGACAGCAAGTCAATCACAAATACCTGAGACAACAAGTCAATCACAAATACTTGAGACAACAAGTCAATCACAAATGCTTGAGACAGCAAGTCAATCACAAATACTTGAGACAACAAGTCAATCACAAATACAAAGTAAACACAATAACAAAGCAATATCACCCAAAACAGCTAATCAAATGCTACATCCTACAATCTTCAACAAAGACAACATACAAGAAATCCAACAAATTAGTTATGAAGAGACAACTGAGGATGAAACTGAAGTTATACAATTGAAGGACAATTTTCTTCCAACAGGCCTAGCTCCTTTAGAAGACATTTTTGACTCCAATGATGTTCCCAGCAAACCAAAATTGCAGCCCCTCAACACTGCCATAGAAGAATGTAACATTTGGACTGATAAACAACCCAAAATCATAAAACTGTTTGTTGCATTACCCCCTTAACAAAAGCCTAAATAGATTGACCTTTTCAAATAGTTTCAGGATGTCTTTGCATGGAGTTATGAGGATTTAAAATCCTATGACACCTCTATAATACAACACACTATCCCACTCAAGCTAGATCAAAAGCCCTTTAAGCAAAAATTAAGGAGAATCAATCCTATGCTCCTCCCAGCAATGGAACAAGAGGTACAAAAAATGTTTAAAGCAGGCATTATAGCACCAATCAGATTCTCTGATTGGATTTCAAACTTAGTCCCTACAAGAAAGAAAACTGGTGAAATAAGGCTCTGTGTTGATCTAAGGAACCTGAATCAAGTGTCCTTAAAAGATAATTACCCCTTACCCAAGATGGATCACATCTTGCAGAGAGTAGTGGGGGCCTCAAGAATTTCTTTACTTGATGGATCCTTAGGCTTCAACCAAATCTTAGTTCATCCTGATGATCAGGACAAAACAACATTTACAACCCCATGGGGAACCTTCAAATATGTTAAAATGCCTTTTGGATTGAAGAATGCAGGGGCTACATTCCAAAGAGCAATGGATATTGCTTTTGCCAAAGAGATTCATGACTTTCTTGTTATTTATTTAGATGATCTCACACCTTTCTCCAAATCTGACCAAGAACATTTAAAACATCTAAGGCAGATATTCATTACTTGTAGGAAATATGGAATTTCCTTAAATCCTAAGAAATCCCTGTTTGGTTTGGAGGAAGTTAAACTCTTGGGGCACATCATTTCCAAAGATGGCATTAGGATTGACCTAGACAGAATCTAGGCCATCTTACAAATGCCTCATCCAAGAAATATAAAGGAATTACAAGCCTTTCTGGGTAAAATCAACTTTCTAAGGAGATTTATCCCAAACCTGGACGAACTAAGTAGATTACTCAATAACATGCTTAAAAAGGATTCAAAAGTAAAGTGGACAGTAGAAGCAAATCAAGCTTTTGAAGGTATCAAGTTTTCCCTCACTCAAACCGCAGTCTTAACCAACCCTCAATTTGATAGGGAATTTATCATATTTTCCTTTGCTTCCCAGCACACAATTGTTGTTGTCTTACCACAGAAAGATGACCAAGGAAATGAGAAACCCATTGCTTTATTTAGTAAAGCTCTTAGAGATGCACCCCTCAAGTACCAGATCATGGAAAAGCAAGCATATTCTTTAGTCAAAGCTATTAAGGACTTTAGGATCTACATCCTATATTCCCATGTTATAGCTTATGTACCAAGCCCAATTGTTAACGACATACTTACTCAAGAGAACCTAGAGGGCAGAAGAGGAAAATGGATTGCAAACATTCTAGAATTTGATATTGAAATAAAACCTACAAAACTGATAAAAGGGCAGGGTTTGGCCAAATTAATGTCTGAAACAAATTTCCAAGCCTTGGACATCAACCAACTGGCAGTGAACCGGAGCTGGCGACTCCAAAGATCAATGTAGCCTTTGAACAATCCCCCTGGTATTCTGATATCTGTTATATGTTACAAAACCTGTGTGCTCCCCAGGGCTGTCCAGAACTAAATGTAGGTTCCTAAAAATGAAAGCTTCAAAATTTTGTGTTATGGATGGAAATCTGCTTTGGAAAAACCATGAGGGTATCTTATTAAACTGTCTGATTGAAAACGAAACTAACAAAATCATGGAAGAATTTCATGCAGGTGATTGTGGTGGACATTTGTATTGGAAGTCCACTGTGGATAAAATACTGAGAGCTGGTTACTATTGGCCTACTGTCTTCTCTGATATCAAGAAATTTTCAACTTCATGTCATAAATGTCAAGTGTTTGAGGGAAAGAGAAAGTTACTGCCACTGCCTTTAAGGCCTATTGCAACAGAGAGACCATTTCAGCAATGGGGCTTGGATTTCATTGGAGAAATTAATCCCTCATCTTCAGGCCAACATAGATGGATTCTAACAGCTACAGACTACTTCACTAAATGGATTGAGGCAATCCCATGTAGGCAAGCAAATGACTCCACTATAATTCAGTTTCTTGAGACCAATATCCTTGCTAGATTTGGATGTCCGGATAAGATAATAACAGACAATGCTACTGCCTTTAGATCTAAGAAGATGGTAAGCTTCTACCGCAAATTCCACATTACTTTGGGCCATTCCACTGCATATTATCCCCAAGTAAATGGCCTTGCAGAATCATCAAATAAAAGCCTTGTAAACATGATTAAGAAGGTATTGGAAGAAAACAAAAAGAATTGGCATAAGAAGCTTGTGAATGCCTTATGGGCAGATAGACTAACAACCAAGAGATCAATTGGGGTCAACCCATATGAGTTAGTCTATGGATTGGAAGCCAAATTTCCTTCATCACTAGGGATCCCTGTTATGAAACTACTCCAAGAAAGTCAAGCTGAGCCCAATGATATGCAAAGGAGGGTGAATCAAATTATATGTTTACAGCAAACTAGAGACCAAGTTTATAATAGAGTTCAAATGTTACATGAGAAGCTGAAGAAAGCTTTTGACAGAAGGACTAAGGCTAAGGATTTCAACATGGGTGACAAAGTTCTCAAATGGGATTCAAGAAGAGAAAATAAAGGAAAACATGGAAAATTTGATTCCCTTTGGAGAGGACCATTTATCATCCAAGCAGTACAAGGAAATAACACTTACTTTCTTAAGAATCTTGATAAAACTGATTTGGATGAAGGTACCGTGAATGGCAGGATGTTGAAGCACTATTTTGATTACCTTCCATGAATGTAGCATGGCTGTCCCTTGTACATAATTTACTGTGTATAGTGTTCTCTTTAAGCATGTGAATAACTTAGTTTCAAGGATCTTGCAGAAGCAGGGAAAAGGCTGTAGTTCAACAAGTTCTATAAATATGGCAGTTTACAATTTTGAGGCTTGAAGGAAGAAAAACTCCAAGTTTTGAAAGAGTAGTCAAAGGGCCAAGGCATGCTGACCTGCTATTCTTGGTCTTTCAAGAAGAAAAACCATCCCCATGTAGAGCCACTGTTGGATACCTATACCAATAGGTTTCATATTTCATGATTGGCAAATTCAAATGCCAAATATGCTCTGCTTTGTTGATACAAAGATCCCATATTTCCAAGAAAAGACAAGGTGTGTACATGCCTTCATGTTTACTAAATTTTGATGGATGGTCCAACAGTCTAATCTGGATCATGCCATGTTTCAATTTCCTGTTGTAGAATAGAGAAAGAAGTCTGTCCAAACTGTTTAATCTTGGCAGACCAATAGTTAGGCAGAGAAACTAAGGTTCCCAACTGCTTAATCTGGGGCCTTGGAAGAAATAAGGGTATTGCTAAATAGGCAATCAAAAGAAAAATCCAATGGAAAAGAAAAGGCACATAAGGGTCTGCAAGTCCAAGTGCACCCTCCAAGAAGAAACAAAGAATGTTAGGCAAGTAGATGGGTAGGTAGATGGGGTTGCAGAAGTGGTGTTCCTCTCAAGCTGAATCTTGCTGATCAATATAAGGAAAACAACACAATGGAGCATGTCTAACTTCCTTTTTCCCTGTTTTACACTCATTACTAACATCCCTACACTAGTTGTGTTTGTAAAAGAATTCAAGGTTTTATGTTGGTTCTGGTTTCCTTTAAGAGCCACATTTCTTGTGCAAAATTCTTTTCATTTTGATCTACTCCCTAAGCTAAGTGGTTTTCAAATAAATTTAGTGATATCACTCCTCATTCACCTTTCCCTTCATATTAACCCCTAACTTCTATTATCTAAATTCCCTATGTCACCCTTTCCCTACTATTATAACACCATGGTGTATAAACCCCAAGCATTCTATAAATATCCCCCCCTTCGCATTATAGCCATATGTTCACTACCAGGGAATTAAATTGACATGTGGTCAGTTTAAGAACCCAAGCCTCACCTCTTTTCCTCCTTCAGAATTCATTTACCTATTCAACCCTTCATTTGTTTAAAAAACCTTGTAAAAAACCCATTTTCATCCCTAACCCGCTCAAACGGCAAAAATACACAAAAAACCCACTTTTCCGACTTATCCAAAGTTTTGGTGATATGCGTGACTTTATAAAGAAATACATTGGAAAACCATATAAATTCACCAAATTTCCAAAGTCCCGCCAGGCACGCATTTCATTAAAAATCAATATTTTATTGCCCGCCCGACGGCGTATCGTCCGGACAGGTTATTGACCCGTCGACCGTCCGATCGGGCGCTTTTCATCCAACGGCTCACATGGATATCGGACCGGCCCCGACGTCCGTAAGATAGCTTCCGATATCTGTCAGAGGGTGACGTCAGGCCTCGGCCATGCGTCACCCCCACAGCGTATCGGAGCCCCCTCTGACAACTCCACTTCCGTATGAAAAGCGGTGCGATATCATACCGCCTACGGTTTCCGGTTTCCGCCAACCCACCTGCCAATGTCACTGCTAGCATCACTGCTACATCATTGCCGTGTCCGCGCCCCCGTCCGCCATTGCTCCACCTGTCCGCCACCTCACCATCCCCGTGGACCACTCATAAGCCACCACGTCACCTGATGATGTCATGCTCACGTCATCCGACCCTGACCCCACCCGATGATGTCATGCTGACGTCATCCGAAAAAGGCGCCAATGTTCCAAAAAATCCATATTTTGGCCAAATTTTCGCATTTTTTGCACTTTTTGCAAAAACGTCTGTGCTGTCTTCTGCATGTATTTTACGTCCAAGCTCACGCCAACCTCCTAAATTCAACCTGGAGACCATCGGTGCACCAACCCACCTGCATTTGTGACCCGAACTGTCAGTTTACCAGGTATTTATCCTTGCGAATCCTCTCTGCGCCTGGTTTTGTCTGCAAATAGCCGAAATTAACTTAAAACACAGAAAAAAAATATAATTGACTGGCAAATCCCCTGTGCATAGTTCCCATTTGAAGTCACAAGGTCGAAATTCACTGGCTAAGCCTTGTTTACCAAAGCTTTCACAAAACCTGCATTCTGTTCGCGCAATCGTAAATAGGGAACCCGAACTACACCTAATTACTGTGAAAGAGTCTGTCAAGGACAAGTATTTGCCCTCTGTAGTGCTTTGTGCAGTATTTCAATTGCTGCAATTTACCCTTTTGTCCTATTTTTCTCAGCAAATCACCTCTCCTTCCAAGAAACGCTCTTTTCTGTTACTCTACACAGTAACACTAATTTACATATTAACAGATTTTTAAAGAAACCATGGATACACCAGTAGCACCTGTGGCCCTCAATATTGCCCCTTTAAATGCCCGTCAGAGAGAATTGGAGTGGGAAGCATTAGCAGATTTGGATTATCAAATCTCAGAGGAATTTCTAATGAAAAGTAAGTTCCATATCCACCTGTTAAATGAATTAAAGGCCAAACATGAGGCTGGAACACATGTATTGGGCATTTGGGATTCCTTCCTCCCAATCTTCAAGCTTCCTCAGGTCAATCAATTTCCTGACCTAATTCACCTATGTGCTGATGGTTATAATGCCACTCAGAGAGCTGTCCTTGACCCTTCAGGCTCAGTTGTTTTCTATATTACCCTTGAGGCCATCAGAGAGATGCTGCAATTCAAAACTAAGAAGAAATTGGTTCCCTTATCTTTGTTTCATCTGATAAATCAAGGAGCTAAGATGACAGATGCTCAGATCACCAAGCTGAACCATCTATATATTAAATATTATATTGTGCAGTACCCTCCCATTTTTCATGTTTACCTCAACCCATTGGGCAGGGACCTTGCAGATATGATCAGTCCCATTCTGGGTTATAACTCAATTGAGTATATTGATGAAACTGTACTGGTAATGATGCTCATGTTTTCTCCTGGAAAAACTCCAATCTGCTATGACTATGCCACCTATATATAAGACAAAATGCATGAGCAATTGATGAACCTATCAAGGGAAAGGGTGTTCAGATACTCCTCCTACATCTACCACTTAATTTTATACTATCAACATGAGAAATTTTCTTTTGCTATGAAAAGAGTGGATGCACAAGGAAATCCAAGGTCAGTAGTGTATTGGACCTCAGTTTCTCACTGTAGAGCCTATTCTCCATACATTTACTGTGAGTTTATAGACCTTTTTATCCACCCAACCATGTCTCTGTTCCTGAGCTCACCTCCTCCAAGACTAACCGATGAGATGCAGAGGATCCTTCAGTTGTCCAAGGTATACAACATTGGGGATTGGTATTTTTACCAAAATCACACCATTATTAGAATATATGGTTGTGAGTTACCCCCATACAGACTGCCCAAATATGTGCCTATGAGATTTTTTTCCCTTGAATACTTCAGGCAGTTTGGGAATGCTGATGTGAAGAACTTTTCAGGCAAAGGCAAGAAAGCAGAGCTGAAGGTAAAAAACCAATTGGGCCACTTTGTTTTTAACAAAAGGGAGGAAGGTTGGGAAGAGGTAGACAGAATGCTAGAAGGCCTTGGCCTAAAGACCAGTTTCCTCTGGAAACCTTATGACCCCAATCACTTCATAACCTTAAGAAGGGTCAAGTATAGGCTGTCTAGTTATGACCATGTGAGGTTTCCTCACATAGAAAAATATACAAATCAACCAAAATGGACGAGAGGCACATTAGAGGAACCTCTCACACAAGAAGAATTAAATGAAAGAGCACGAAGAAATCTCCTAAAGATGGCTGACTTAGAACTTCCTGCACAGGTATTCACTCTTACAAGCACTCAAGTGGGAGCAACTGCCTCATCCTCCACAGCACATCAGAAGGAAGTCAAAGCTACAGATCAAAAATATAGCAAAGGCAAGGAGAAAGAAATGGAGTTAGAGCAGCCACTTCAGGAACAGGTACAAAAATAGGAAGCACAACAAAAACAACAGGTACAACAGCAAGAAAAAGAACAGGAAGTGCAAGAAGAGCAAACAGAAGAGGCCCCAATGGTCATTGAGCAGCAACCACCACAAATTGTGCCTCCTAGGCAAGAAACAAGAGCTGAAGCTTCAGTCCTCCAAACCCCTCAAAAGGAGGACATAAGCAGGAAAAGGGACAGAGAGACTCCCCTCACAACATCAACAACTCAAGGGGAAAAGAGGCAAAGATTGAATCCTTTTCCATAGGAAGAAATTCCAATAGGGAAATCTTTGGGCATGGGCCCACCTAGCATGGAGGCCTCTGCAAGTTCCGTCCAGCAGGAACAAGAGGGGATAGCAGAAGGAGAAGTTAGCTCCTCAAGCCAACAAAGAGGAGGTGAACAGAGCATCAAGCAACAGTTCAAGGACATAAAGAAGATGAATGAGCCCATAAGGATACAATTATATAATCATCTATTGAAAATGGCTCCCACCAACCAGAAAGACTTATGTCTGCCTATGATGTCCAGGAGGGCAAGATGATTATGAGCCACTTCATACCAGCCATGCAGCAGCCACAGTCAACTGCTAACTACATCAGGACCAACCTTGAGGTCCTTGCCAAGGACATCCACCCAATGGATCAGATTGAATTACACAAGCAAACGGGTGAGATGGTATATGCCTCCTTGGCAGATAAAACATTGGTGAACTACAGGCTAGAAAATAGCCTAAATAATACAACTGCACAACTTGAGTTGGAAAGAGCATCCTCTCAAGCAAAGGACAATAGAATGAAAGCTTTGGAGGACATCATAATAGAGCTTGGGCATGATCCCAAGGATGTCAAAGCTGTGCAGGAGCTGTTAAAGCTAAGGGATGCAGATATGGTAGCATTAAGGAAGATGATCAATATCCCAGCAACTCTTCATCCCCAAACTGAAGAAGTTGCCCAACTGATACATGACAAGGATGCATCAGCTATGCTGGTGTCACTATGTAAACAGCTCATCCAAACACAAGAAAAGTTGGGAGAATCAGAGGCTACACTGCAAGCAACATTGCAACAGAAAGAGGCAGGCCAAACTTCTCAACCCCCTCCAGAAACAATCAATCTGGAAGAAGCCCCTCAAACCACTGCCCCTCCCATTCAGCAGATAGAGCAAGCAGCACCCTCTACCTCAGCACCAACAACAGAGCAGGCTCAAATCCTTGATATGCAGAAGCTCAGGAATGAAATTCAGGTCTTGGAGGCCAAAATGACATAGCTAAGTCAAGCCAAAGAAACTTTGGCTAAGCTCAATGAAAAATATGATAAATCCAAGGAAAACATAGCTGAGAGAGAAAGAGAGATAAAGACTCTCAAGAGGAGGATAAATGAGCTAGAGAAAGAGCTCACACTTGATAAAGTAACAGCTAAGCTCAAGAGAGTCCTATGGGCCAATATTGGCCAATCCATCACAGTCCAGTGGGAATATATTGAGGCCATTCATGAGCAAATGGGTCTCATTGGAAAAGCACATAGGGAAATCCAAAGAGCAAGGGCATCTCTAGGCAGTATGCCTGAGGCTGCCACCAGAATGATTGATGTGCTTAGTTATAGAACAATTTCTCAGCTGGTCAAAATTGGAATTGCCAATAGGACTGAGACCATTTCAATGGTCAAAAGGGTCCTGACACTAAGAAACCTGGTACAGACATTAGAGAGAAGAAGCCAGGATATGAAGAAAGACATCAATAAATTCATGGACAAATTTATAGCATTGCAAAACAGAGGTCTTCCTAGCTTAATGGGCACCTCAGGAAGACTACTTTCCCATGAAAATTATGCCAAGAGGGTCAACACCTTTGCTACAAATCAGATTGCAGAAAAACCCAGCACTTCAGCAAAATCATGGCTAGCATCAGGACAGACTCTCTACAACAGGGTAGAGAGCTTATTTTTTTATCATGAATGAAATCAATCACTTGTTTGATGCACCTCCAAATTTCTATAAATATACGGAGGCGGATGAGACCATAGAGGCAATTTTACGACATCAATTGCCCACACAGGAAGTCTGGAATGGTTTGATACAATTACTATTAAACCAGAGCTAGTAATCATATTTTTTCCATTTAAATATGTAAGTTGTCATGCACAGGAAAATTTTGATATATCAGCATGTATGGAAAAAAGAAGGTTGAGCCAACTCAGCGAAACCATTCGGCCACCACAGCAGCACTGACAGTCATAGGAGACAGGGTCGAAAAGCTACAGGAGGACAGAGCTGCAAAGGCACGTCATTAAACAGTTACAACAAAGCGTTCAACCGACTCAGTGACCTCCAAAGGTCGAAATCTACTGACAGAATTAAAAAGCATTTATGTTGTATTGAAAGCTGCAATAACTTCTTATCTGTTTCCTGTACGAGTTGGTAAAGATTTTTATTTCACAGATGACTCAATGCCTGAGATATTTTGTATGAAATACTTCTATATATTCCCCCTCGCATGAGTTTGCAGGGGTTGGTTGTTGTTGATCTCTTCTAGATTTCTTTTAGTGTAAGTTTCTCAGAGAAGTAATACAAAGGTGGTGGAATTTCCAAAGCTCTGTGTTGTTTGATGCATTGTGGTGTTTAACTGAAAGTTATAGGATTCCTGCGTATTTCATGGCACAATAAGTTTTTATTATAACTCTTTGTTATGTGTTTTGTTATCTTTCATATCTCTTTCATGTTTCTGTGCTTTACAGTTAGTGGCAAGGAAAAAGAATAGTTCCAGGATTTAATCACAGACTACCCTGAACTCAATCTAAGCTATTATAAGTTTTTTTCTTCAGTTATAGTAATAAAGGTGTAATTCTTAATTGCTACCCTTTCGCACTATATCGTTCATAGTGATTATTGTTTCAGGAGTTCAAGTTTTCTCCTGAGGAATATATCTCTTTCTCACACCTCAGCTTAGTGGAAAATTCTTAATTGCTTTTCACTGGTTGTTTACATTTCACCATCAGAATTTCAAGTTTGTTTCATGAAGTATTTGAATGGCCCTGTAATTATAGCTACTCAAACTCAAGATTTCAAAAAACCAGTAGCCACAGACTCCATTGCCCAATGAACTAACGTTATCTGCAGATTTCCACTTTAGGTACAGAAAGACATCCTTCCAACCAAACATAAACCAAAACCCTCACTTCATAACTAGCCTAAAATCTCCACAAAATAGAGACAAACCTTAAAGAGAGAGCCCTCTCTGATTACAGTTGGGCTAGAAGCTGTAATCCAAAGATTGGTTAGTGGTTACCCTGGCCGTATTCCCTTGGGAGTCAAAGGGAACAACCTGGGTGTTAACATAAATGGCGACTCCGTTGGGGACTTCTTTAGGATTTTCTAATTACTATATATCTCCTAAAGCTACACTTGAAACCTGAATATCAGTCAAGAAGCCTTCAAAACTGTTTCTGTTCAAACACTAACAGCTTTAGGGAAGAGCTGCTTAAGTCAATCTTCATACTAGCTTTGAGATATATATAGCCATTTCAAAATCTTGTCCAGTCCTTGCAGATATAAAATTTTCCTAAAAAACCCAAAAGACTAGTTTAGAAACTGGCTCCCAAGAAGAATCTACGGTACACTAGGTCAAATCCTGACCCAAATCCACCCCCTGTCTTTGAAAATCCTAACACAATCCCTAAACTTGTTAAGAAGCAGCAAGGGCCAGATAAGCTTGCTGACTTAAGTCTAGAGACAGTTCACCCCAACCCTATTCCCACTCCAATCAAGGTTCTTTTCGGTCCGACCCCAGTTCCCCTAGCTCACCATCCACATCCCAAAGCCCCCCTCCCATATCTTCATCCACTGCACATACTCCTTTGACCAACACCCTAGGTTCTGCTACACCTGTTACCCCTGTGATACCCATTGTTCCTTTTATCCTAGTTGCCCCTGTCAATCCCCCAAACTTGTGAACATGGCTAAGAGATATGCACCTCTGCAATTACCTGTTAATCCTGCAGCTTTACCTCAGGATTACCAAGCTAAAATCTCATATTTTGACTCCACTGGCCCTTACTCTGCTATTCAACATACCAGGAGGATTCAGGATCACTTTGAGAACTATGAGATAGATGATGAAAGTGTGAGGATGAGAATTTTTGTCCAAAGCCTAACAGGTGATGTCCGAACTTGGTTCAGGTCACTTCCTGTAAATACCATCACAACCCCTGATGAGCTTTACCAAGCCTTTACCAAAAGATGGGAGAAAACGAAAGACCCCCTGCATATACTTGGTGAATATGACACAATCAAGAGAGGTCCTCAAGAGACCGTTCTGGAGTATTGTGCTAGATTCAACAATGTATACAATGAAATACCCCAAAACTTAAGACCTCCTCCTGACTTGGCTTTATACAAATTCCCTGATGGATTTGATCCTGACATGGCATATCAGCTGAAAGAAAGAGCACCTGAAACTCTCCAAGATGCCCAAAAGGTTGCTGTCACAGTAGAAGCAAACCTGATTGCTAAAAGAAATAGGGCAAGATTGGAAAAGAGAAACATATACAAAGAAGAACCCTCAGCCTTTGACCAAAAACTCGATGCAATAATTAATGGTATGAAGAGGTTGGGTGACAGAGTGGAATCTATTGAGAGAAAATCATCATGGGAAGCACCGCAAAACAACCCTAACAGGAATCCAAACTTTAGGAGAAATCAAAACCCAAACGTTGGCAAGGCTAATTCTGATCCAGAGATTAGATCTTCGTTCCAGGAAAACTATGCTGAAACATCCACTTCAGGTGAGCAAGTGGATGACACCCACATCAACCTAATTGGCCTTAATGATCAGCACCAAGTCTTCCTAAGTCAAGAAGATCATAAAGATGATGACATTGAACAATTCCAAACCAAGTCAGGTGAGTCTTTTGACTTCAAACAAGGCTATGACACAGCTTTTTATGAAGTTCACAAACAATACAAACTAAGAAGCAGAACTGTAAACATAACACAGCCTGAAAAAACAAAGGACATACTACAGCCTAAGAAGGCCATAGTCACAGAACCAATTAACACAACTGATTCACTTACAAAGGAGATAACTGTTGAAGAAGTTACTGAACAACTTCCCTCAACACAACAGCCACTAGCTGCATCATCTTTACAACCTAATCCAAGTAAAATTCCTCAAGAGATGAATGGAAAACACATGTCCCAAGATCAAGACAAGGATCAAGAAGAAAATTTACTAAACAAAGAAAAGGTGGTCACCCACAACACTAAGGTTCAATCTGAAAGACCCTTTGACTTGGAAGTTGAAATTGGCAAACTGAAAATAGCCATCCCTCTTGCAGAACTAGCCAAACATGACATTTACAAACAACAGATTAAGAAGTCCCTCCAACTCACTCGAAATAAAGACAATGTCAATGTGTTGGATGACACCTCAGAATTGCTGTTCGGTCCAAAGGTTGATGGAAAAACGGCAGGCACAGGGATCTTACCTTTTTATGTTAGTTTGCATATCCATGATAAGATACTACACAATGCAATGTTTGACTCAGGTGCCTCTCATAAAATAATGCACAAATCAGTCATGGAAAGGCTGAATCTAGACATTACTAGACCATATAAGGACCTATTCTCATTTGATTCCAACCAAGTTAAGTGTTTAGGCTTGATAAAAGACTTGTGTGTTTCCCTTGTCCAGTATCCAAATAAAACAATCTTAATGGATGTTGTCGTTGCTGATATTCCACCCAAATATGGAATGTTGTTGTCAAGATCATGGGGGGCTAAACTTCAAGGTTCCCTACAATTAGACATGTCATATGCCACAATCACAGTCTTTGGTCAACCCAAGAGACTATATAGAGAGTCACTCATGAAATACATGGTCAGCAGTGAAGAAAAGCCTCAAAACTTCCCTATATATGCTGTCCATTCTGATATAGATTCATATATTCTCTATAATGATAATTCATGTCTTACAAATGATAATGATACCAAGATACTCATATAAGATCAGGACTTTAATGAACAAGCTGTAGCGCCAGAAATAAAGCTGATCCAATCAAGTGATGAGACTGTTCTAAAAGACAAACTAAATGAAGAACCAGAACTTCAACTCACAATCCCAGACCACAGAGAAGTTATTAAGTCTGCCCTAGAACAAAAGATCCTATGGTTCCTAGAATTTGATGGGTCAGTCAACAAGTTAGGGGCAGGAGCTGGAGTTTGGATACACAATAAACATAACAGCCATGCAGAGGGCCGAACCTATAGACTGAACTTCAGGTGCACTAACAATATGGCTGAGTATGAAGCTCTCTTACTAGGCCTCAAGTTAGTAAAATCCCTACAAGCCATAAAAGTTTCAATCCTAGGAGACTCAGACCTAGTTATCCAACAAGTAAAGGGCAATTTTGTCACCAATGACAAGAGACTGAGGCCTTATAGGACTGCTGCTGCTGAATTACTAAATTCCTTCACTGAATTTCAGATTGCCAAAATTCCTAGAGCCCACAATCTTCATGCTCATAGTTTGGCCAAATTTGCAAGTACCTGTAAGCTACCTTTCGAGCCCCACCACTGTTTTACAGCCGAGATAAAACACAGAGCATCTGTCCCAAACAATGTCAAGGACTGGTAGGTATTTGATGATGATACACAAATAAACAATTTCTTGACTTTACAGCGAGAATTTTCAAGTCTAAACATTGACACTGAGACAGCAAGTCAATCACAAATACAAAGTAAACACAATGACAAAGCAATATCACCCAAAACAGCTAACCAAATGCTACATCCTACAATCTTCAACAAACACAACATACAAGAAATCCAACAAATTAGTTGTGAGGAGACAGCTGATGATGAAATTGAAGTGATAAAATTAAAGGACAATTTTCTTCCAACAGGCTTAGCTCCTTTAGAAGACATTTTTGACTCCAATGATGTTCCCAGGAAACCAAAATTGCAGCCCCTCAACACTGCCATAGAACAATGTAACATTGGGACTGATATACAACCCAAAATCATAAAATTATCTGCTGCATTACCCCCTGAACAAAAGCCTAAATACATTGACCTTTTCAAAGAGTTTCAGGATGTCTTTTCATGGAGTTATGAGGATTTAAAATCCAATGACACCTATGTAATACAACACACTATCCCACTCAAGCCAGATCAAAAGCCCTTTAAGCAAAAATTGAGGAGAATTAACCCTATGTTCCTCCCAGCAATGGAACAAGAGGTAAAAAAAATTTTTAAAGCGGGCATTATAGCATCAATCAGATTCTCTGATTGGATTTCAAACTTAGTCCCTACAAGAAAGAAAACTGGTGAAATAAGGCTCTGTGTTGATCTAAGGAACCTAAATCAAGTGTCCTTAAAAGATAATTACCCCTTACCCAAGATGGATCACATCTTGCAGAGAGTAGTGGGGGCCTCAAGAATTTCCTTACTTGATGGATTCTCAAGCTTCAACCAGATCTTAGTTCATCTTGATGACCAGGACAAAACAACATTTACAACCCCATGGGGAACCTTCAAATATGTTAAAATGCCTTTTGGGTTGAAGAATGTATGGGCTACATTCCAAAGAGCAATGGATATTGCTTTTGCCAAAGAGATTCATGACTTTCTTTTCATTTATTTAGATGACCTCACACCTTTCTCCAAATCTGACCAAGAACATTTGAAACATCTAAGGCAGATATTCATAACTTGTAGGAAATATGGAATTTCCTTAAATCCTAAGAAATCCCTGTTTGGTTTGGAGGAAGGTAAACTATTGGGTCACATCATTTCCAAGGATGGCATTAGGATTGACCCAGACAGAATCCAGGCCATCTTACAAATGCCTCATCCAAGAAATATAAAGGAATTACGAGCCTTTCTGGGTAAAATCAACTTTCTAAGGAGATTTATCCCAAACCTGCCCGAACTACGCAGATTACTCAATAACATGCTTAAAAAGGATTCAAAATTAAAATGGATAGTAGAAGCAAATCAAGCTTTTGAAGGTATCAAGTTTTCTCTCACTCAAACCCCAGTCTTAACCAACCCTCAATTTGATAGGGAATTTATCATATTTTCCTTTGCTTCCCAACAGACAATTGTTGTTGTTTTATTACAGAAAGATGACCAAGGAAATGAAAAACCCATTGCTTTCTTTAGTAAAGCTCTTAGAGATGCACCCCTCAAGTACCAGATCATGGAAAAGCAAGCATATGCTTTGGTCAAAGCTATTAAAGACTTTAGGATCTACATCCTATACTCCCATGTTATAGCTTATGTACCAAGCCCAATTGTTAAAGACATACTTACTCAAGAGAACTTAGAGGGCAGAAGAGGAAAATGGATTGCCAACATTTTAGAATTTGATATTGAAATAAAACCTACAAAACTAATAAAAGGGAAGGGTTTGGCCAAATTGATGTCTGAAACAAATTTCCAAGCCTTGGACATTAACCAATTGGACAGTGAACCGGAGCTGGCGACTCCAAAGATCAATGTAGCCTTTGAACAATCCCCCTGGTATTCTGATATCTGTTATGTGTCACAAAACCTGTGTGCTCCCCCAGGGCTGTCCAGAACTAAATGTAGGTTCCTAAAAATGAAAGCTTCAAAATTTTGTGTTATGGATGGCAATCTGCTTTGGAAAAACCATGAGGGTATCTTATTAAACTGTTTGATTGAAAATGAGACTAACAAATCATGGAAGAATTTCATGCAGGTGATTGTGGTGGACATTTGTATTGGAAGCCCACTGTGGATAAGACACTGAGAGCTGGTTACTATTGGCCTACTGTCTTCTCTGATATCAAGAAATTTATCACTTCATGTCATAAATGTCAAGTGTTTGAGGGAAAGAGAAAGTTACTGCCACTTCCTTTAAGGCCTATTGCAACAGAGAGACCGTTTCAGCAATGGGGTTTGGATTTCATTGGAGAAATTAATCCCTCATCTTCAGGCCAACATAGATGGATTGTAACAGCTACAGACTACTTCACTAAATGGATTGAGGCAATCCCATGTAGACAAGCAAATGACTCCACTATCGTTCAGTTTCTTGAGACCAATATCCTTGCTAGATTTGGATGTCCTGATAAGATAATAACAGACAATGCTGCTTTTTTTAGATCTAAGAAAATGGTAAGCTTCTGCCACAAATTCCACATTACTTTGGGCCATTCCACTGCATACTATCCCCAAGGAAATGGCCTTGCTGAATCATCAAATAAAAGCCTTGTAAACATGATAAAGAAGGTATTGGAAGAAAACAAAAAGAATTGGCATAAGAAACTTGTAAATGCCTTATGGGCAGATAGACTAACAACCAAGAGATCAATTGGGGTCAGCCCATATGAGTTAGTCTATGGATTAGAAGCCAAATTTCCTTCATCACTAGGGATCCCTGTTATGAAACTACTTCAAGAAAGTCAAGCTGAGCCCAATGATATGCAAAGGAGGGTGAATCAAATTATATGTTTACAGCAAACTAGAGACCAAGTTTATAATAGAGTTCAAATCTTACAGGAGAAGTTGAAGAAAGCTTTTGACAGAAGGACTAAGGCTGAGGATTTCAACATGGGTGACAAAGTTCTCAAGTGGGATTCAAGAAGAGAAAATAAAGGAAAACATGGAAAATTAGATTCCCTTTGGAGAGGACCATTTGTCATCCAAGCAGTACAAGGAAACAACACTTACCTTCTTAAGAATCTTGATGAAATTGATTTGGATGAAGGTCCTGTGAATGGCAGGATCTTGAAGCACTATTTTGACTACCTTCCATGAATGTAGCATGGCTTCCCCTTGTACATAATTTACTGTGTATAGTGTTCTCTTTAAGCAATAAGGGTAGTGCTAAAATAGGAAATCAAAAGAAAAAGCCAATGGAAAAGAAAGGGCACATAAGGGTTTGCAAGTCCAAGTGCACCCTCCAAGAAGAAACAAAAAATGCTAGGCAAGTAGATGGGTAGGTAGATGGGGTTGCAGAAGTGGTATTCCTTTCAAACTGAATCTTGCTGGTCAAGATAAGGAAAACAACACAATGGAGCATGTCTAACTTCCTTTCTTCCTTGTTTTACACTCATTACTAACATCCCTACACCAGTTGTGTTTATGAAAGGATTCAAGGTTTTATGTTGGATCTGGTTTCTTTTAAGAGCCACATTTCTTGTGCAAAATTCTTTTCATTTTGATCTACTCCCTAAGCTAAGTGGTTTTCAAATAAACTTAGTGATATCACTCCTCATTCACCTTTTCCCTCCATATTAACCCCTAACTTCTATTATCTAATTTCCCTATGTCACCCTTTCCCTACTATTATAACACCATGGTGTATAAACCCCAAGCATTCTATAAATATTCCCCCCCTTGGCATTATAGCCATATGTTCACTACTAGGGAATTAAATTGACATCTCGTCAGTTTAAGAACCCAAGCCTTACCTCTTTTCCTCCTTCAGAATTCATTTACCTATTCAACCCCTCATTTTGCTTAAAAAACCTTGTAAAAACCCATTTTCACCCCTAACCCGCTCAAATGGCAAAAATACATTGAAAAACCCACTTTTCCAATTTATCCTAAGTTTGGGAGCTATGCGCGACTTTATAAAGAAATACATTGAAAAACCATACAAATTCGTTAATATTCCAATGTCCCGCCAGGCACAAATCCCATAAAAAAAACATTTTATATTGCCCGCCCGACGCCGTATCGTCCGGACAAGTCATCGACCCGTCGACCATTCGATCGGGCGCTTTTCATCCAACGGCTCACATGGATATCGGACCGGCCCCGACGTCTGTAAGATAGGTTCTGATATCTGTCAGAGGGTGACGTCAGGTCTCGGCCACGCGTCGCCCCCACAGCGTATCGGAGCCCCCTCTGACAACTCCACTTCCGTATGAAAAGCGGTGCGATATCATACCACCTACGGTTTCCGGTTTCCGCCAATCCACCTGCCAGCATCACCGCTACGTCATCGCCGCGTCGGCGCCCTTGTCCACCATTGCTCCACCTGTCTGCCACCTCACCATCCCCGTGGACCACTCATAAGCCGCCACGTCACCCGATGACGTCATGCTGACGTCATCCAACCTTGACCCCACCCGATGACGTCATGTTGACGTCATCCGAAAAAGGCGCCAATGTTCCAAAAAATCCATATTTTGGCCAAATTTTCACATTTTTTGCACTTTTTGCAAAAACGTCTGTATTGTCTTCTGCATGTATTTTACGTCCAAGCGCACGCCAACCTGCTGAATTCAACCTGGAGACCATCGGCGCGCCAACCCACCTGCATTTGTGACCCGGACTGTTAGTTTACCAGGTATTTATCCCTGCGAATCCTCTCTGTGCCTGGTTTTGTCTGCAAGTAGCTGAAATTAACTTAAAGCACAGAAAAAACAGATAATTGACCAGGAAATCCCGTGTGCCTAGTTCACATTTGAAGTTATAAAGTCAAAATTCACCAGCTAAGCCTTGTTTACCAAAGCTTTCACAAAACCTGCATTCCGTTCGCGCAATCGTGAACAGGGAACCCGAAATTACACGTAATTATTGTGAAAGAAGTCTGTTAAACACAAGTATTTGCCCTTTCTTCAGTGTTGTGTGTAGTATTTCAATTGCTGCAGTTTACCCTTTCGTCCTTTGTTTCTCGACAAATCACCTCTCCTTCCAAGAAACGCTCTTTTCTATTACTCTGCACAGTAACACTAATGTCCATATCAACAGAGTTTTAAAGTAACCATGGATACACCAGTAGCACCTGTGGCCCTCAATGTTGCCCCTTTAAATGCCCCTCAAAGAGAATTGGAGTGGCAGGCATTAGCAGATTTGGATTATCAAATCTCAGAGGAATTCCTAATGAAAAGCAAGTTCCACATCCACCTGTTAAATGAACGAAAGGCTAAACATGAGACTGGAACAGATGTATTGGGCATTTGGGATTCCTTCCTCCCAATCTTCAAGCTTCCTCAAGTCAATCAATTTCCTGACCTAATTCACCTATGTGCTGAAGGTTATGATCCCAATCAGAGAGCTATGCTTGACCCTTCAGGCTCAGTTGTTTTCTACATTACCCTGAGGCCATCAGAGAGATGTTGCAATTCAAAACTGAGAAGAAATTGGTTCCCTTATCTTTGTTTGATCTGATAAATCAAGGAGCTAAGATGACAGATGCTCAGATCACCAAGCTGAACCAATTGTATATTAAATCTGATACTGTGCAGTACCCTCCCATTTTGCATGTTTACCTCAACCCATTGGGCAGGGACCTTGCAGATATGATCAGTCCCATTCTAGGTTATAACTCAATTGAGTATATAGATGAAACTGTACTGGTAATGATGCTCATGTTTTCCCCTGGAAAAAGTCCAATCTTCTATGACTATGCCACCTATATATCAAACAAAATGCATGAGAAATTGATGAACCTATCAAGGGAAAGGGTGTTCAGATACTCCTCCTACATCTACCACCTAATTTTATACTATCAACATGAGAAATTTTCTTTTGATATGAAAAGAGTGGATGCACAAGGAAATCCAAGGTCAGTAGTGTACTGGACCTCAGTTTTTCACTGCAGAGCCTATTCTCCATACACTTACTGTGAGTTTATAAACCTTTTTATCCACCCAACCATGTCTCTGTTCCTGAGCTCACCTCCTCCAAGACTAACTGATGAGATGCAGAGGATCCTCCAGTTGTCCAAGGTGTACAGCATTGGGGATTGGTATTTTTACCAAAATCACACCGTTATCAGAATATATGGTTGTGAGTTACCCCCATACAGACTGCCCAAATATGTGCCTATGAGGTTGTTTGCCCTTGAATACTTCAGGTAGTTTGGGAATGCTGATGTGGAGAACTTTTCAGGCAAAGGCAAGAAAGCACGGCTGAAGGTAAAAAACCAATTGGGCCACTTTGTTTTAAACAAGAGGGAGGAAGGCTGGCAAGAGGCAGACAGAATGCTAGAAGCCCTTGGCCTAAAGACCAGTTTCCTCTGGAAACCTTATGACCCCAACCACTTCATAACCTTAAGAAGGGTCAAGTATAGCCTGTCCAGTTATGACCATGTGAGGTTGCCTCACATAGAACAATGTGCAAATCAAACAAAATGGAAGAGAGGCACATTAGAGGAACCTGTCACACAAGAAGAACTAAATGAAAGAGCAAGAAGGAATCTCCTAAAGATGGCTGACTTAGAACTTCCTGCACACGTATTTTCTCTTACAAACACTCAAGTGGGAGCAGCTGCCTCATCCTCCACAGCACATCAGAAGGTAGTCAAAGCTACAGAGCAAACCTCTAGCAAAGGCAAGGAGAAAGAAATGGAGCTAGAGCAGCCAGTACAGGAACAGGTACAACAGCAGGAAGCACAGCAACAACAACAGGTACAACAACAGCCAGAAAAGGAGCAGCCAGTGCAAGAAGAGCAAAGAGCAGAGGCCCCAATGGTCACTGAGCAGCAGCCACCACAAATGCTGCCTCCTAGGCAAGAAACAAGAGTTGAAGCTTCAATCCTCCAAACCCCTCAAAAGGAGGACATAAGCAGGAAAAGGGACAGAGAGACTCCCATAACAACATCAACAACTCAAGGGGAAAAGAGGCAAAGATTGAATCCTTTTTCAGAGGAATAAATTCCAATAGGGAAATCTTTGGGCATGGGCCCACCTAGCATGGAGGCCTCTGCAAGTTCCTTCCAGCAGGAACAAGAGAGGACAGCAGGAGGAGAAGTTAGCTCCTCAAGCCAACAAAGAGGAGGTGAACAGAGCATCAAGCAGTAGTTCAAGGACATAAAGAAGAGGAATGAGCCCATAAGGTTACAATTATATAATCATTTGTTGAAAATGGCTCCCACCAACCAGCAAAGACTTATGTCTGCTTATGATGTCCATGAGGGCAAGATGATTATGAGCCATTTCATGCCAGCCGTGCAGCAGCCACACTCAGCTGCAGATTACATCATGACCAACCTTGAGGTCCTTGCCAAGGACATCCACCCAATGGATCAGATTGAATTACACAAGAAAACGGGTGAGATGGTATATGCCTCCTTGGCAGATAAAACATTGGTGAACTACAAGCTAGAAAATAGCCTAAATAATACAACTGCACAACTTGAGTTGAAAAGAGCATCCTCTCAGGCAAAGGACAATAGGATCAAAGCTTTGGAGGAGATCATAATAGAGCTTGGGCATGATCCTAAGGATGTCAAAGCTGTGCAGGAGCTATTGAAGCTAAGGGATGCAGATATGGCAGCATTAAGGAAGATGATCAAGATCCCAGCAACTCTTCATCCCCAAACTGAAGAAGTTGCCTAGCGCTGAGACATGACAAGGATGCAACAGCTATGCTGGTGTCACTGTATAAACAGCTCATCCAAACACAAGAAAAGTTGGAGGAATCAGAGGCTGCACTTCAGGCAGCATTGCACCAGAAAGAGGCAGGCCAAACTTCTCAGCCCCCTCCAGAAATGATCAATCTGGAAGAAGCTCCTCAGACCACTACCCCTCCCACTCAGCAGACAGAGCAAGCAACACCCTCTACCTCAGCACCAACAACAGAGCAGGCTCAAAGCCTTGATATGCAGAAGCTCAGGAATGAAATTTAGGTCTTGGAGGCCCAAATGACAGAGCTAAGTCAAGCCAAAGAAACTTTGGCTAAGCTCAATGAAAAATATGATAAATCCAAGCAAAATGTAGCTGAAAGAGAAAGAGAGATAAAGACTCTCAAAACGAGGATAAATGAGCTAGAGAAAGAGCTCACACTTGATAAAGTAACAGCTGAGCTCAAGACAGTCCTATGGGACAATATTGGCCAATCCATCACAGACCAGTGGGAATATATTGAGGCTATTCATGAGCAGATGGGGCTCATTGGAAAAGCACATAGGGAAATCCAAAGAGCAAGAGCATCTCTAGGCAGTATGCCTGAGGCTGCCACCAGAATGATTAATGTGCTTACTTACAGAACAAGTTCTCAGTTGGTCAAAATGGGAATTGCCAATAGGACTGAGACCATTTCGATGGTCAAAAGGGTCCTGACACTAAGAAACCTGGTACAGATATTAGAGAGAAGAAGCCAGGATATGCAAATGGACATCAATAAATTCATGGACAAATTTATAGCATTGAAGAACAGAGGTCTTCCTAGCTTGATGGGCACCTCAGGAAGACTACTTTCCCATGAAAATTATGCCAAGAGGGTCAACACCTTTGCTACAAATCAAATTGCAGAAAAGCCCAACCCTTCAGCAGAATCAGGGCCAGCATCAGGACAGACTCTCTACAACAGGGTAGAGAGCTTATTTTTTATCATGAATGAAATCAATCACTTGTTTGATGCACCTCCAAATTTCTATAAATATACAGAGGCGGATGAGACCATAGAGGCAATTTTAAGACATCAATTTCCCACACAGGAAGTCTGGAATGGTTTGATACAATTACTATAACAGAGCCATAATCAATTGTTTTCCATAGGAAATGTGTAAGTTGTCATGCACAGGAAAATTTTGATATGTCAGCATGTATGCAGAAAGAGGTGAGCCAACTCAGCAAAACCATTCGGCCACCACAGCAGCATGACAGTCACAGGTGACAGGGACCGAAAGCACAGGAGGACAGACGCACACAACTCATTCATCACTTATAACAAAGCGCGCACCGACTTAGTGACTCCAAAAGGTCGAATCTTCTACAGATGAAAGAGCATTTATGTTGTATTAAATCTGCAGTACTTCTTATCTTCTTTTCCGGTAGGTTGGTGAAGTATTTTGTTTCTCAGATGACTCAATTCCTGAGATATTTTGTATGAAACATTTCTATATATTCCCCCTCGCATGAGTTTGCAGGGGTTGGTTGTTGTTGATATCTTTTCTAGAGTTCTTTTACTGTAAATTCTCAGAGAAGTAATACAAAGGCGGTGGAATTTCCAAAGATCTGTGTTGATTGATGCTTTGTGGTGTTTAGCTGAAAGTTACAGGATTCCTACGTATTTCATGGCACAATAATTTTTCCCTACAACTCTTTGTTATGTGTTTTGTTATCTTTCATATCTCTTTCATGCTTCTGTGATTTACAGTTAATGGCAAGGAAAAAGAATAGTTCCAGGATTTAATCACAGATTACCCTGAACTCAATCTAAGCTATTATAAATATTTTTCTTCAGTTATAGTAGTAAAGGTGTAATTCTTAATTGCTACCCTTTCACACTATATCTTTCACAGTGATTATTGTTTCAGGAATTCAAGTTTTGCTCCTGAGGGATATATCTCTTTCTCACACCCCATCTTAGTGGAAAAATTCTTAATTGCTTCTCACTGGTTGTTTACATTTCACCATCACAATTTCAAGTTTGTTTTATGAAGTATTTAAATGGCCCTATAACTCCAGCTGCTCAAACTCAGGATTTCAAAAAACCAGTAGCCACAGACTCCATTGCCCAATGAACTAACATTATCTGCAGATTTCCACTTTAGGTACAGAAAGACATCCTTCCATCCAACCAAACATAAACCAAAACCCTTACTTCATAACTAGCCTAAAATCTCCACAGAACAGAGACAAACCTTAAAGAGAGAGCCCTCTCTGATTACAGCTGGGCTAGAACCTGTAATCCAAAGATTAGTTAGTGGTTACCCCGGCCGTATTCCCTTGGGAGTCAAAGGGAACAACCTGGGTGTTAACAGTATGAACCTTCATTGATTGAAGATCCTGAAGAGAAAAGTCAATTGCCTTCTATTGGGGATTTGTGCCTGAGTATCTCAATGAGTTACAGGAGGACACAGTTCTGGACAGGAAGGTAAGAACTATGCGTCAAGGGGATGTTGAGAACTTGAGAGTGGGACTCAAAGGTTCAAATCCAAGCAAAGCATGATGGATAGAAGTTAGACAGGTGAAGGAGCAGTATCCTCACTTGATCGATGCCTAAAACCAAATTTTTGTGGTCCAAAATATTTTCAGTCGGAAGGCGTGATCGAAAATGGATCTTGTATCAAACCTCTAAGTCTGTGTCTTCATATATGTTAAATATGATAAAACACTATCGCAGAGGAAAAAACTAAAGAATGGTAAAAACCCAAGTAAAGCGAAGGTTGAAGTAACGTTGCACTAGAGCCTTCGGATCGGCTAGATCAATGGCCCGGATTAAATCGGGATATCGCATTGAGAGCAGGCCAGTGGAGTGTATTGGAGGCTGCCTTATGGGAAATGTGACCGCGACCCAGTGACACAACATGGACTGTTGATCGAGCGTGTAGATCAACAACCGAGATTAAAATATCACATCGCAGATTTCCAAAGGGAGGACTTACCACAGGTCTAGAGACTCAGCGATATGCGATATATCGATATCGATGATTGATGATCAGTGGAGGAATGGGATTGGAACCAAATACAAAGTATTGTTGACATGCGACTTGTGATTGCAATCAAGGTGGACCTGATAGGGGTTATAGATGCAGCACTATAAAATTTGAAATCCAATATGCGGTGTTTTGTTGAGTTTTTCTATATTTTGGTGTATTTCCATTATAAAACCGAAATACAAAGGAGACCATGGCATATGGGCATTGTGACTTGCAACAACGATTTAACATGGACTCGATAGGATTATAGGTCAGATTCAATATCATTTGAAGTTCGGCTTGGTGGAAATTTTCACTATTTTGTTGAATTTCCTGTGTATTTCGCTGTGTAAACAAAGAAACATATTCTCGGGGATTTCACCCGCGCTAGTGTCCTTTTAGTTTGAAAATAGGTGGCCACCATACCTTAGAGAATTTTGCAATGATTTTTTAATGCACAATGGGGATTTGAAAGGACAACGCCTGAGAGCCAGAAAGATCGAGAATGGAGTTGAATAGACAACTCTGATAGGTTTATAAAGATCCATCGCATGACAGTTGGGGGAGAGGGTTAGAGAAGTCAGTTGAAGACAGTCACAAAAAGATAGTGAGTCATTCAGATTGAGGCAGATTAAATAGAGGAACATGATAGAGGGAGATTATGTGCACTCTTTTAGACTCGAAGTTTTCGAGTAGATCCCTTTTTGATGTCACTGTTGGTTGAGACTCTATTTTTGAGCTCACTCTTGTACTAATCTATTCTGAAATACTTAATATAGAGGTTGACATTGAAAGCTATACCAGGAGACATAGCCAGGGGCTCTGGTGAACTCCTTGATTATTTGTTGTGTTGATGTGTGTCTGTTATGTTTCCTAACTGTTAAGTGTCTATATTATTTGCAATCTTTTTTTATCTATTTGACTAAGTAATATAGGCATTTTCCTACACATGAGTCTATAATACCTTTTCTTCTTGATTTAGTATACATTTCAAAACACAAAAAGTCTCACTAGCACAAACTTGGGTAATCTATAAGGTTTTACAGAGGCCCCATAAAGCCTAATCTCTGCATCGTCTTCAAATATGAACCAATCCCCACATCTCACATCCTTACTCAATTGAAGACACTCTTGAGCTTTAGTAAAAAAAGTTCGGGGTAGGCTTCAATTCAGAATCTTATAAGCCACTGGAAGAAATAAGGAAGTAAATTCAAATAAACCACTATATCCTGGATCATTCCTTATTAGGTCTATCTAGAAAACCACTGATTACTTATTTTTATTGATATCAACAATGTTTAACCCCAAAACTGAGAAATGTTCAGCATTCTAGTACAAAAATAAATAAGTAATGATTGAATGAAACTTGAAAGAACTAGTGAGAGGAAAAGTCATAAATTGAGTATTGATGACATCTACCCAGAATGTTGGGATGTATAGTACAACTTTAGGCTTCACATTAAGGAGAAAAATCCCAAAAAAACTTTATCTACCTACTTGGAGTCTTCTTTCCCTAGAATCTTAGCAATTACTTGCAACACAGGTCATATATCCACTGCAAACATTTCTAAAGAGAAAAGCTTGCCATCTAAGGAGAATTTGCTAGATTTAGTAGCTAAGAAAGAAGTAACATGAGAGAGCTCCTAAGGAGACATGCTATCATAATAAGAAATCAGGGATTCCTCAGTAAAGGTGGTGTAATTTCCTGACACAGGGTAATTCAATGCTTGGTGTATTAACTGTGAAGTCACTTGAAAAACATTTTCCCCAGACTAATTCATTACAAAACATTTCTTGGGGTACATTGTTGAGGCTAGCCATTGAATAAACTCAAGAAATAAATGAGTTATGGGAACAAAAGTGGCTAGAACACCTGAACTAACCATTGACATGAATATATTGTTAGAAATAATACTGAGAGGGGGGTGAATCAGTATTATCAAACTCTTCTCAATTTATACTGACAATTTAAACTTGCATATACCTTCCAAACTTATAATTTAATTTATCCTTCAGATCATTGTCATCTATTTGTATGTGAGAACCATAGAATAATGAGCAGGAACACAGAATAGATAGTCACACCTAGGAACACAAGATGTAAGGTGGAAACCCAATGTGGGTGAAAACCACCTGCTGCAATATGTCTCTATCTTCTTTCAATTAGAAACTTCTTCTTACAATGATTTTGTACTAGTGCAGTCTTTTACCAGTATGCAGGCTGCAACCTGCAGAGAGCTACAACCCTCTCTCTCTCTCGTTTTCCAGCTTCTTCTGGAAGGGATCTATAACCCCCTTAGATTTTGTACTAGCTGAAATACTAGTATGTAGTTGTTGACCTACAGTAGGCTACAACCTTCTCTTTTCTTCCAGGGAACATGTTTCATAAATTTTCAAACTAGATCCAAAATATCAAATACATGCGCATCACCCAATCTCCTTTAAACAAATAACTTCTCAGAATGCAGTAACCAGAAAATAACACCAGTAACCAGACACCCAGATCTTTGTAGAAATAGATAAAAGACAGCTAAAATATATTTCAGGAAAGGTCCGCAACTTGACCGAAGGAAACCTGTGGATATTCGCAGTTCTTCTGTGTCTAGATTGTGCAGCTCCGCACCTGCATTGTCTACCCGACAGCGCACCTCCGCACCTACACTGTCTACCCGATAGCGCACCTCCGCACCTACACTGTCTACCTGACAGCGCACCTCCGCACCTGATCAGTCTACTGCGTTGTGCGCCTTCGCACCTGCGCCTTCTGATGCTCTGCGTACCTTCGCACCTGATCCGTCTACTGCATTGCATACCTCCACACTTGCACCTTCTACTGCGCCATGTCCCTCCGCACCTACACTGTGGATTGCCTGCGGACCTCCGAATAGAGCCAAATTATCAGTCCTCCAATGTGCCACAGACTGTCGGATCCACAGATCTGATCATGTGCCAAAGATATTACGACATATCAATAGATCCGCCTTACAATTTACAGTTTTCACCTTGATTTAGATCTAGCTTTTAAAACCGATCACCAAAAATTTCAGATCTTAAGATATTCAATTTTCACTTCACTAGCCAAAAGATCTCCTTTCCTTTTTATAGGCAAGCCCTTACTCAAACCATGGATCAAAACCATAGAAAACCAATACAAGGGATCCAAAACCTGGGTTCAATATTTTAGATGCCAAAACCACGGACCAAAACCATAGGATCAAAAACATCAGACTAAATACCATGGACCAAACATAAGACGTGTGTTTTTCTCTGCATGAAAGTCCGTACATTTTAGGTTCGCACCTTTTGTGTGGGAGACCTACGAACATATCCGCACCTTTTCAACGGTTCTCCTACGCAACCTGCCAATGACCCATCTTTTGATCTGTGCACCTGCAGAACTAGAAAATAACTTTGCTGCACTATAATTTATCATCTGAGATGAGTGGGTTTCCATCAAGTACAACATATGTATCATAATGCCAACAATCTCCCCCTTTGGACTTGATGGCAACAACAACAATCTCCCCCTTTGGACTTGATGGAAACAACAACCAATCACTCTCCCCCTTTTGACATCAAGGGAAAAGGGGCAGACTACCATACTCCCCTTGAGTACCTGCTGAAAACTCTAAATGAGCTCCCCCTTTGTATATGCTCTGGGCAGAAATGTTGTCAGCAAAAAGATGTTCTACAAGAAATAACTTGACTCAATACATTATAAGTAACCTTCCTATCATCAAGATTCACACATACATCCATCCTCATCCAAGAGGGAAACCAAACTAGGCTGTTACATGACCTTTATTGTGACATAGAGACAAGAACAACTATCAGCAGAGTCAACCTTCAGACCAACACACAAACAACTCCTGAGAAAACAAATCAGGGACTTCTAAGATAATGCCAACAATGCATCATTAGAAGAATATATGCTCCCCCTGAACCTGTGCCAGATGATCTTTGATAAACCCATTCAACCCTCATAGACCGGAAAATGTACGTGTATCCACCTGCGTACAACAAACAAGATTCAACAATAGGATGATGCATCAACAACCCCTAGATTTTTCCTGGGGAATTCAAAGGTCTCCCTAGGCAGAGGTTTGGTGAGTATATCAGCAACTTGTTCCTTAGACAGAACATACTCCAACTTGACCTTTTGTTCAAGCACTTGTTCCAGAAGAAAATGATATTTGATAAGTATATGTTTGGTCTATGAATGCATGACTGGGTTCTTTGAAATGCTGATTGCACTTGCATTATCACATAAGATGGAGATAGGTGGAGTACAAGTGATTTGAAAATCCTACAAAATTTGCATCATCCAAAGGAGTTATGTGCAACAAGATGCAGCAACCACATATTTTGCTTCAGCTGTAGATAAAAAAATTGAACTCTATTTCTTGCTGAACCAAGATACTAATCTGGAACCCATAAAGAATGCACCACCACTATTGCTTTTCCTGTCATCCACACTTCCAACCCAATCTGCATCTGTATAAGCATGAAGAGTGAGATCTGTATCTCTAGGATACCATAGACCATAGTTTTGAGTTCCTTGAAGATACTTGAAAATTCTCTTTACTACCTGAAGATGAGTTTCCTTTGGATTTTCCTGAAATCTTCCAACTATTCCCACTGCATGCATGATGTCTGGTCGGGTTCCTGTTAGATAGAGAAGACTACCAATCATATATCTATAGGTTGGTTGATGTACTGTTATCAAGTCATCATTGGTGCTGAGGCTACATCCTGTCACCATCGGGGTACATACAGGTTTCGAATCCTCCATCCCATATTTCTTCAAGATCTGCTTGAGGTACTTGGTTTGAGATAAAAAGATACCGCCTTCTTTTTGTTGGATTTTTAAACCAAGAAAATATGTCAGCTCTCCAATCACAGACATTTCGAATTCTTTCTGCATCACCAAGGAAACATTTTGACTCATAGCTTCTTCATTGCTGCCAAATATGATATCATCAACATACACAACAAGTATTAGCAATTTGTCATTTTCAATTTTTATATAAAGATTGGTATCTACTAATCCTTTTGAAAAACCTTGTTGATGAAGTTATTTGTCCAGATGATAGTACCAAGCCCTTGGAGCCTATTTAAGACCGTAGAGAGCCTTCTTAAGTCTGCATACAAGTTTTGGATCATTTCCAAGAATGAATCCATTGGTTACTCAATGTACACTTCTTCTTCTAAGTCTCCATTCAGAAAGGCAGATTTCACATCCATTTGATATACTTTGAAGTTCTAAAAGCTAGAGAGAGCAAGGAACATTCTGATGGCCTCAAGTCTAGCAACGAGAGCAAAAGTTTCTTCAAATTATATTCCTTCTTGTTGAGCATACCCTTTACAAACAAGTCTGGCCTTGTTTCTAATTACTTCCCCATTTTCATTCAACTTGTTTCTGAAGATCCATTTTGTCCCTATGACATTCTTATATTTTGGTCTAGGAACCAACTCCCAAGTGTTGTTCTTTTCGATCTGCTCAAGTTCTTCATCCATTGCTTTGACCCATCATTCATCTTTGCATGCCTCTTTTACATTTTGTGGCTCAGTGGAGGAGAGTAATGCCAAATAGCTTGAAGCTTATGCTACTGTTCTTCTTGTTTGTACACTAGCCTCTTTCTACCCCAAAATCTGAGATTCTCGATGATTCTTCTTAATGTACCTGGATGGAGTATTTTCTTCTATCCTTATCTAGTCTTCTGGTGCCTCCTAAGTCTCTTCTTCTTCATCATGAATCTGATTTGATGTTGATGGATAGTCCTCATCATCTTCAAAATCTTCAGGTCTTACCTGCCTAGGAGTGTTTTCTTCTTCATCAACCACTACATCAATACTTTCAACAATTTTTCCAAGCCTTTTATTATAACACTTGTAAGATTTTCCGTGGGGAGAGTAACCAAGGAGAATGCCTTCATCTGCTCTAGGTTCAAACTTGCCAAGGTGTTCATCTGTATTTTTGATATAGCATTTTCTTCCAAAATTTTTGAAGTATTTAACTTAAGGAGTCTCACCATACCAAAGCTCATGAGGAGTTTGAGTGTTGTTCACCTGAACATTTGTTTTGTTGAGAATAACAACGGCAGCAAATGCAGCTTCACCCCAGAAAGTTGCGGGAGTTCTAGATTCATCAAGCATAGCATGAGCCATTTGTTGAACCGTTCTATTCATCCTTTCCACTACTCCATTTTGCTGAGGATTCCTGGCTGTAGAGAATTCTCTTCTTAGTCCATATTCTTCACAAAAATCGAAAAAATCATTTGAGGTAAGCTCCCCACCTCTATCAAACCTGAGGCATTTAATTTTGTGATCTGATTTGTTTTCAACCAACGCTTTGAAGGATTTGAATTTTTTGAAGGCTTCATCCTTGTGCTTCATAAGTCCTATCCAAACCATCCTTGAATAGTCGTCAATGAATAATATGAAATATTCTTCTCCCCGAGGTGACCATTTTCTAGATGGACCACATACATTAGTGTGGACAAGCTCAAGTGGCCTGCTAGCTGATCCTTCCTTCTCAGGGAAGTTAGTTCTGGTTTGCTTACTAAACTGACATGACTTGCATATTGTATTGTCTGGAATTCTGATGTCTGGAAGACCACGAACTACCTGGTATTTGCATGCTTTCCTTATTTGTGAGAAGCTTAGGTGCCCCAATCTCCGGTGCCATAGCCAGTGTTCATCATTCTTGCTTAGATAGAATTGATTTTGTCCTTCTTTGAATATGTATAAATTATTTGGAGTTCTTATCCCTTTGATCATTGTTTCTCCTGTATCAAGATCACGAAAACTACATCCATTTGATCAAAATATTACCTCAATTCCTTGATCGCACATCTGACTGACACTCAATAGATTATGCTTTAAGCCATCAACATACATAACATTTCCAGCTTTGACCTTTTCTTTCAACAGAACAGAACCTTTACCTTTTATGAGCGCAGGGGTGTCATTTCCAAATGAGACCTTCTTCTCCTTTTCTAAGGCACTCTATGGCTGAAGTTTTTCCTTATCATCCGTCATATGTTTTGAACATCCATTGTCGATGTACCATTGATTTTCCTACCGTTCCGCATATAAGGCTATACCACATCTTTCTGGTTGCAATTCTTTCATTCTCCATGTTTTGGCACTTGAGGCTTGTTCCTTCTGAGATGTTTACCGAAACCTGCTCCTGCACTCAGAATCTTCATGACCGAAGTTGTTACAAATAGAACATTCAATTTCGTTTTCAAGGGTAGAAACGTTATTGTAGGTCCTTTTTGTGATTCCAGTCATGCTTCTTCGTTTTTGAGCTTCTCTAGTCATGATTGTCTTATAGGCAACACATTGAGCTGCTTTGTGACCAATGTTATGACAAGAGAAACATTGGCCATTGAAGAAACTCCTGTGATTATCATATCTACCAGCCATATGATTGTAGTCTCTATTGACATCCATTCTTCAGGAAAATTAAGAAGGTTTTACCGTGGCTGGTTGTAGCTTCTGTTCATCGTTAAAGTGGATTTCCCTCGATTTACCTGGCAGTCTTTGTTCATTATTGAGGTAAATCATCCCTGATTTACCTGGTGATCTCCATTGGGCCTTTGCTCACTCCTCCTTGCTGCATCAAGATAACTTTTGGAGGTGGATGGTTTCTACGCTTGAGATGTTTCTTCATTATATCCCAGACCTGTCTTGATTAGGGGAGAGTACTGCACATTGATAATCTCATCTAGATTTTTAGATCCTTTAACAAATCTAAGATTAAGAGCTTTTGTTTTCTCAATCTCTTTTCTAAGTCCCTTAATTTCACATTCTAACTTTTCATGATGTTTTTCCCTTTCAGCCAGTTGAAATTGCAGATTATCAATAATCATATTTCTCTCTTCTAAACAAATTTTGAGTTTAGAAATCTCTTCCTAAAGACCTTCTTCATCTAGAGCATCCATGAAATCATCATCTTCAAAAGCCATTAAAGTCTAATTATTACCTCGTTCATCTTCATCACTATTTGAAAGTCCATCACTGTCTTCATGAGTGTAATAGCTTTTCTTATTTACATTATATTTCTTGTTCCATCTAACAGATTCCTTACCTTTGTCAAGTTTATCCTTATGAGGACATTTTTCAGCATAGTGACCGACTCTTCCACAAGTAAAGGATTTGAAGGGTAACTTACCTCTGAATCTTCTTGCACCCCGTTGAAGGTTCTTGACAAAATTTGATTCTTCCTCTTCTTCTGACATATGCCCTGACTCATAGTAATCCCCTTTACATGAAGCCTTGAACGCGGCTTCTCTTCTGTCTGATGGTCCTCCCTTCTTCATTTCGTACGCAGTTAGAATTCCATGTAGCTGCAACATGGTAATTTTTTGTAGATTCTCCTTTTATTCTATAGCAGAAACTTTTGATTCAAACTTAGGAGATAAAGATCTTAGAACCTTTTCAACCACAACAACCTCTTTTATTTCGTCACCCAAGTTTTTGATACAATTAACAATCTCATCTATACGTAGGAAATAGTTAGCTACACTTTCATCACTGTACATTCTGAGATTCTCATACTGAATTCTGAGGGTTTGAAGTTTTGCTCATTTTACCTGTTCATCACCTTCAGAGCTCAGAATGATCTTGTCCCATATTTCCTTAGCGGATTTATACTGCATAACCTTGATGAATTCCGATTGAGATAGACATCCTAATAGAGTATTGACTACTTTTGTATTGGCTTCATATTTCTTCTTCTCAGCCAAATCTGTTGGAGTTGCTGATGGAAATGTGTACCCTGTATCTATAATATCCCAGACATCTATACTAAGAGATTGAAGATAGGCTATGACTCTTGCCTTCCAATAGACGAAGTTGGTCCCATCAAAAACTGGTGGCTTGATCAATGATTCTCTCTTGTAGTTGCTCATGGTAATAGATCTTCCTTCAAGCGATCAAGCTTCTTCTAAAGGACCCGCTTTGATACCAATTGTTAGAAATAATATTCTGAGGGGGGGTGAATCAGTATTATCAAACTCTTCTCAATTTATACAAATATTTCCAAATCTGACAATTTAAACTTTCATATACCTTCCAAACTTATAATTTAATTTATCCTTCAGATGTTTGTCATCTATTTGTATGTGAGAACCATAGAATAATGAGCAGGAACACAAAATAGACAGTCACACCAAGGAACACAAGATGTAAGGTGGAAACCCAGTGTGGGTGAAAACCACCTGCTGCAATATGTCTCTATCTTCTTTCAATTAGAAACTTCTTCTTACAATGATTTTGTACTGGTGTAGTCTTTTACCAATCCGCAGGCTGCAACCTGCAGAGAGCTAAAACCATCTCTCTCTCTCGTTTTCCAGCTTCTTATGGAAGGGAGCTACAATCCCCTTAGTTTTTGTACTAGATGAAATAATAGTATGTAGTTGTTGACCTACAGTAGGCTACAAACTTCTCTTTTCTTCCAGGGACCATGTTTCATAAATTTTCAAACTAGATCCAAAATATCAAATACATGTGCATCACCCAATCTCCTTTAAACAAATAACTTCTCAGAATGAAGTAACCAGAAAATAACACCAGTAACCAGACACCCAGATCTCTGTAGAAATAGATAAAAGACAGCTAAAATATGTTTCAGGAAAGGTTCGCAACTTCACTGAAGGAAACCTGCGGATATTCGTAGTTCTTCTGTGTCTAGATTGTGCAGCTCTGCACCTGCATTGTCTACCCGACAACGCACCTCCACATCCGATCAGTCTACTATGTTGTGCACCTCCGCACCTGCACCTTCTGCTGCTCTGCATACCTTCGCACCTGATCCATCTACTGCGCTGCGTACCTCCACACCTACGTCTTCTACTGCGCTGCGTCTGTCTGCACCTACACTGTGGATCGCATGTGGACCTCTGAATAGAGCCAAATTATTAGTCCTCCAATGTGCCACAGATTTTCGGATCCACAGATCTGATCATGCGCCAAAGAGATTACGACATATCAATAGATCTGCCTTACAATTTACATTTTTCACCTTGATTTAGATCTAGCTTTTCAAACCGATCACCCAAAATTTCAGATATTAAGATATTCAATTTTCACTTCACTAGCCAAAAGATCTCCTTTCCTTTTTATAGGCAAGCCCTTACTCAAACCATGGATCAAAACCATATAAAACCAATACAAGGTTTCCAAAACCTGGGTTCAATATTTTAGATGCCAAAACCATGGACCAAAACCATAGGATCAAAAACATCGGACTAAATACCATGGACCAAACATAAGATGCGCGTTTTTCTCTACATGAAAGTCCTTGCATTTTAGGTTCACACCTTTTGTGTGGGAGACCTGTGAACATATCCTCACTTTTTCAACGGTTCTCCTACGCAACCTGCCGATGACCACATATTTTGATCTATGCACCTGCGGAACTAAAAAATAACTTTGCTGCACTATAATTTATCATCTGAGATGAGTGGGTTTCCATCAAGTACAACATATGTGTCATAATGCCAACAATATCCCCCTTTGGACTTGATGGCAACAAAAAAAATCTCCCCCTTTGGACTTGATGGCAACAACAACCAATCGCTCTCCCCCTTTTGACATCAACGGCAAAGGGGTGGACTACCATACTCCCCCAGAGTACCTGCTAAAAACTCTGAATGAGCTCCCCCTTTGTATATGCTCTAGGCAAAAATGTTGTCTGCAAAAAGATGTTCTAAAAGAAATAACTCGACTCAATACATTATAAGTAACCTTCCTATCATCAAGACTCATACATACATCCATCCTCATCCAAGAGGGAAATCAAACTAGGTCGTTACATGACCTTGATTGTGACATAGAGACAAGAACAACTATCAACAGAGTCAACCTTCAGATCGGCACACAAACAACTCGTGAGAAAACAAATCAAGGACTTCGAAGATAATGCCAACAATGCATTATTAGAAGAATATATGCTCCCCCTGAACCTGTGCCAGATGATCTCTGATAAACCCATTCGACCCACATAGACCGGCAAATGTACGTGTATCCACCTGCGTACAACAGACAAGATTCAACAACATGATGATGCATCAACAACCCCCAGATTTTGTCTGAGGAATTAAAAGGTCTCCCTGGGCAGAGGTTTGGTGATTATATCAGCAACTTGTTCCTTAAACGGAACATACTCCAACTTGACCTTTTTTTCAAGCACTCGTTCCCGAAGAAAATGATATTTGATAGGTATATGCTTGGTCTTTGAATGCATGACTGGGTTATTTGAAATGCTGATTGCACTTATATTATCACATAAGATGGAGATAGGTGGAGTACAAGTTATTTGAAAATCCTACAAAGTTTTCATCATCCAAAGGAGTTGTGTGTAACAAGATGCGGCAGCCACATATTCTGCTTCAGCTGTAGATAAAGAAATTGAACTCTGTTTCTTGCTGAACCAAGATATTAATCTGGAACCCATAAAGAATGCACCACCACTAGTGCTTTTTCTGTAATCCACACTTCCAACCCAATCTGCATCTGTATAAGCATGAAGAGTGAGATCTGTATCTCTAGGATACCATAGAACATATTTTTGAGTTCCTTGAAGATACTTGAAAATTCTCTTTACTACCTGAAGATGAGTTTCCTTTGGATTTGCCTGAAATCTTCCAACTATTCCCACTGCATGCATGATGTCCGGTCGGGTTCTTGTTAGATAGAGAAGACTACCAATCATAGATCTATAGGTTGGTTGATGTACTGTTGTTGAGTCATCATTTGCACTGAGGCTACATGCTGTCACCATCCGGGTACATACAGGTTTCGAATCCTCCATCCCATATTTCTTCAAGATCTGCTTGAGGTACTTGGTTTGAGATAAAAAGATACCGCCTTCTTTTTGTTGGATTTGTAAACCAAGAAAATATGTCAGCTCTCCAATCAAGGAAATTTCGAATTCTTTCTGCATCACCAGGGCAAAATTTTGACTCATAGCTTCTTCATTGTTGCCAAATATGATATCATCAACATACACAACAAGTATTAGCAATTTTTCATTTTCAATTTTTATATAAAGATTGGTATCTGTTGATCCTTTTGAAAAACCTTGTTGGTGAAGGTATTTGTCCATACGATAGTACCAAGCCCTTGGAGCTTGTTTAAGACCATAGAGAGCCTTCTTAAGTCTGCATACAAGTTTTGGATCATTTCCAAGAATGAATCCATCTGGTTACTCAATGTACACTTCTTCTTCTAAGTCTCCATTCAGAAAGGTAGATTTCACATCCATTTGAAATACTTTGAAGTTCTGAAAGCTAGAGAGAGCAAGGAACATTCTGATTGCCTCAAGTCTAGCAACGGGAGCAAAAGTTTCTTCAAATTATATTCCTTCTTGTTGAGCATACCTCTTACAAACAAGTCTCGCCTTGTTTCTAATTCCTTCCCCATTTTCATTCAACTTGTTTTTGAAGATCCATTTTGTCCCTATGACATTCTTATCTTTTGGTCTAGGAACCAACTCCCAAATGTTGTTCTTTTCGATCTGCTCAAGTTCTTCATCCATTGCTTTGACCCAGCATTCATCTTTGCATGCCTCTTTTACATTTTGTGGCTCAGTGGAGGAGAGTAATGCCAAATAGCTTGAAGCTTCTGCTACTATTCTTCTTGTTTGTACACCAGCCTCTTTCTGCCCCAAAATATGAGATTCTGGGTGATTCTTCTGAATGTACCTTGATGGAGTCTTTTCTTCTATCCTTATCGGGTCTTTTGGTGCCTCATAAGTCTCTTCTTCTTCATCATGAATCTAATTTGATGTTGATGGATAGTCCTCATCATCTTCAAAATCTTCAGATCTTACCTGCCTAGGAGTGTTTTCTAGTTCATCAACCACTACATCAATACTTTCAACAATTTTTCCAAGCCTTTTATTATAACACTTGTAAGCTTTGTTGTGGGGAGAGTAACCAAGGAGAATGCCTTCATCTGCTCTAGGTTCAAACTTGCCAAGATGTTCATCTGTACCTTTGATATAGCATTTTCTTCCAACAATTTTGAAATATTTCACCGAAGGAGTCTCACCATACCAGAGCTCATGAGGAGTTTGAGTGTTGTTCACCTGGACGTTTATTTTGTTGATAATAACAACTGCAGCAAATGTAGCTTCACCCCAGAAAGTTGCAGGAGTTCCAGATTCATCAAGCATAGCATGAGCCATTTGTTGAACCATTCTATTCATCCTTTCCACTACTCCATTTTGCTGAGGAGTCCTGGCTGTAAAGAATTCTCTTCTTATTCCATGTTCTTCACAAAAATCAAAAAATTCATTTGAGGTAAACTCCCCACCTCTATCAAACCTGAGGGATTTAATTTTGTGATCTGATTTGTTTTCAACCAAATCTTTGAAGGATTTGAATTTTTCGAAGGCTTCATCCTTGTGCTTCATAAGTCCTATCCAAACTGTCCTTGAATAGTCGTCAATGAATAATATGAAATATTCTTCTCCCCGAGGTGACCTTTTTCTAGATGGACCACATACATCAGTGTGGACAAGCTCAAGTGGCCTGCTAGCTGATCCTTCCTTCTCAGGGAAGTTAGTTTTGGTTTGCTTAGCAAACTGACATGACTTGCATATTGTATTGTCTGGAAGACCACGAACTACCTGGTATTTGCATGCTTTCCTTATTTGTGAGAAGCTTAGGTGCCCCAATCTCCGGTGCCATAGCCAGTGTTCATCATTCTTGCTTAGATAGCATTGATGTTGTCCTTCTTTGAATATGTTAAATTATTTGGAGTTCTTATCCCTTTGATCACTGTTTCTCCTGTATGAAGATCACGAACACTACATCCATTTGATCGAAATATTACCTCAGTTCCTTGATCACACATTTGACTGACACTCAATAGATTATGCTTTAAGCCATCAACATACATAACATTTCCAGCTTTGACCTTTTCTTTCAACAGAATAGAACCTTTACCTTTTATGAGCGCAGGGGTGTCATTTCCAAATGACATTCTTCTCCTTTTCTAAGGCACTATATGACTGAAGTTTTTCCTTATCAACCGTCATATGTTTTGAACATCCATTGTTGATGTACCATTGATTTTCCTGCCCTTCCGCATATAAGGCTATACCACATCTTTCTGGTTGCAGTTCTTTCATTCTCCATGTTTTGGCACTTCAGGCTTGTTCGTTCTGAGATGTTTACCGAAAATTCCTCATGCACTCAGAATCTTTATGACCGAAGTTGTTACAAATAGAACATTCAATTTTGTTTTCAAGGGCAGAAAAGTTATTGTAGGTCCTTTTTGTGATTCCAGACATGCTTCTTCATTTTTTAGCTTCTCTAGTCATGATTGTCTTATAGGAAACACATTGAGCTGCTTTGTGACCAAAGTTATGACAACAGAAACATTGGCCACTGAAACAACTCCTGTGATTATCATATCTACCAGCCAGATGATTGTAGTCTCTATTGAAATCCATTCTTGAGGAAAATTGAGAAGGTTTTATCCCGTGGCTGGTTGTAGCTTCTGTTCATCCTTAAAGTGGATTTCCCTTGATTTACCTGGAAGTCTTCGTTCATTCTTGAGGTAAATCATCCCTGATTTACCTGGTGATCTCCATTGGGCCTTTGGTCACTCCTCCTTTCTACATCAAGATAACTTTTGGAGGTGGATGGTTTCTGCGCTTGAGATGTTTCTTCATTATATCCTAGACCTGTCTTGATTAGGGGAGAGCGCTGCACATTGATAATCTCATCTAGAGTTTTAGATCCTTTAACAAATCTAAGATTAAGAGCTTTTTTTTTCTCAATCTCTTTTCTAAGTCCCTTAATTTCACATTCTAACTTTTCATGATGTTTTCCCTTTCAGCCAGTTGAAATTGCAGAGTATCAATAATCATATTTTTCTCTTCTAAACAAATTTTGAGTTTAGATATCTCTTCATAAAGACCTTCTTCATTTATAGCATCCATGAAATCATCATCTTCAAAAGCCATAAAAAGTCTATAATTATTACCTCATTCATCTTCATCACTATTTGAAATTCCATCACTGTCTTCATGAGTGTAACAACTTTTCTTATTTACATTCTACTTCTTATTCCATCTAATAGGTTCCTTACCTTTGTCAAGTTTATCCTTATGAGGTCATTTTGCATCATAGTGACCGACTCTTCCACAAGCAAAGAATTTGAAGGGTAACTTACCTCTAAATCTTCCTGCACCCCGTTGAAGGTTCTTGACAAAATTTGATTCTTCCTCTTCTTCTGACATATGCCCTAACTCATAGTAATCTCCTTTACCTGAAGCCTTGAACGTGGCTTCTCTTCTGTCTGATGGTCCTCCCTTCCTCATTTTGTACGAAGTTAGAATTCCGTGTAGCTACGACATGGTAATTTTCTGTAGATTCTCCTTTTGTTCTATAGCAGAAAATTTTGATTCAAACTTAGGAGACAAAGATCTTAGAACCTTTTCAACCACAACAGCCTCTTTTATTTCTTCACCCAAGTTTTTGACACAACTAACAATCTCATCTATATGTTTGAAATAGTTAGGTACACTTTCATCATTGTACATTCTGAGATTCTCATACTGAATTCTGAGGTTTCAAGTTTTGCTCGTTTTACCTGTTCATCACCTTCATAGCTTAGAATGATCTTGTCCCATATTTCCTTAGCGGATTTATACTGCATAACCTTGACGAATTCCGATTGAGATAGACATCCTAATAGAGTATTGACTGCTTTTGCATTTGTTTCATATTTCTTCTTCTCAGCCAGATCTGTTGGAGTTGCTGATGGAAATGTGTACCCTCTATCTATGATATCCCAGACTTCTGTACCAAGAGATTGAAGATAGGTTATGACTCTTACCTTCCAATAGACGAAGTTGGTCCCATCAAAAATTGGTGGCCTGATCGATGCTTCTCTCTCATAGTTGCTCATGATGATAGATATTCCTTCAAGAGATCAAGCTTCTTCTGAAGGACCTGCTCTGATACCAATTGTTAGAAATAATACTGAGAGGGGGGCTAAATTAGTATTGTCAAACTCTTCTCAATTTATACAAATATTTCCAGATATGACAATTTAAACTTTGATATACCTTCCAAACTTATAATTTAATTTATCCTTGAGATGTTTGTCATCTATTTGTATGTGAGAACCATAGAATAATGAGCAAGAACACAGAATAGACGGTCACACCAAGGAACACAAGATGTAAGGTGGAAACCCAATGTGGGTGAAAACCACCTACTGCAATATGTCTCTATCTTCTTTCAATTAGAAACTTCTTATTACAATGATTTTGTACTGGTGCAGTCTTTTACCAGTACGCAGGCTGCAACCTGCAGAGAGCTACAACCCTCTCTCTCTCGTTTTCCAACTTCTTCTGGAAGGGAGCTATAACCCCCTTAGCTTTTGTACTAGCTGAAATACTAGTATGTAGTTGTTGACCTATAGTAGGCTACAACCTTCTCTTTTCTTCCAGGGACCATGTTTCATAAATTTTCAAACTAGATCCAAAATATCAAATACATGTGAATCACCCAATCTCCTTTAAACAAATAAATTCTCAGAATGCAGTAACCAGAAAATAACACTAGTAACTAGGCACCCTGATCTCTGTAGAAATAGATAAAAGACAACTAAAATATATTTTAGGAAAGGTCCGCAACTTCACCGAAGGAAACCTGCAGATATCCACAGTTATTCTGTGTCTAGATTATGCAGCTCCGCACCTGCACGGTCTACCCAATAGCGCACCGCCGCACTTGATCAGTCTACTACGCTGCACACCTCCGCACCTGCGCCTTCTGCTGATTTGCATACCTTCGCACCTGATCCATCTACTGTGCTGGGTACCTCCACACCTGCATCTTCTACTGCGCTGCGTCCCTCCGCACCTACGCTGTGGATCGCCTACGGACCTCCGAATAGAGCCAAATTAGCACTCCTCCAATGTGCCACAGATTGTCGGATCCACAGATCTGATCATGCGCCAAAGAGATTATGACATATCAATAGATCCACCTTACAATTTACAGTTTTCACCTTTATTTAGATCTAGCTTTTCAAACCGATCACCCAAAATTTCAGATCTTAAGATATTAAATTTTCACTTCACTAGCCAAAAGATCTCCTTTCCTTTTTATAGGCAAGCCTTTACTCAAACCATGGATCAAAACCGTAGAAAACCAATACAAGGGATCCAAAACCTGGGTTCAATATTTTAGATGCCAAAACCACAGACCAAAACCATATGATAAAAAATGTTGGACTAAATACTATGGACCAAACATAAGACGCATGTTTTTGCGGGAGACCTGTGAAAATATCTGCACCTTTTCAACGGTTCTCCTGCGGACCCTGCCGATGACCGCATCTTTTGATCTGTGCACCTGCGGAACCACAAAATAACTTTGTTGCACTATAATTTATCATCTGAGATGAGTGGGTTTCCATCAAGTACAACATATGTATCATAATGCCAACATATATGAGATTTCTTATGATTTAGAATGACCTCTTGATATAATGAGAGATGTTTAATTGTACAGAGGGTATCAAAAATATCTCTTTCAACATCCATTAAGGGGGTATGAGTAACTGATGAAGAACTTACTTGTTGGGCCATGGTGACTGTAGGTGACAGATACAGATGACAATTACTAGCATGGTTGTTGACTTGGATTCGCTGAATTGACTGCAAGACTACTTAATATTAAAACAAGGCTAAAACAATGGGGTTTTTCTAATCTCTTATATAAAATAATCGAACGGGGGGAAACAAAAACTGTAATTAATGAACTTAATTAATGGAATAACAGGTGAAGTGACGGGGAACAGTGGATGGAGCAGTTGATAATAAATGAGGGTGGTAGATGACATGGAGGAGATGATATGGAGTGAAGTGATGAGGGTGGCCCACTGTGGGGGTAGGGAGTGTACAGGATATTCATTGGGTTTGAACCCCTGTAGTAATCTTGGGTTGTAGATCTTGGTCAACTAGCTTGATGCCATGGTTAACTATGGGGGTTGAGCTTGAGTTAAAACTCATGCTTGTTGCTCCCCCGGAGAGCACTTTATCAACTTTTTGTTCCCATGCTCACTCAGATTTTAGGATATCACTCGCACTTTAATATGGGTCGAGGCCTACCTTACATCAGCTTTGAATGCCGTCATCAACAAATAATTGCTTTGGACTTTTTATTCTCTTTTTTTTTTGGAATATAATATATGATTTTTTTTTTTGTTCATTTTTTATAAAATTAAAGAATGAATTTTAAATAACAATAGATGCTACAACAACACTTATGCATAGTTTTATAAGCTAGCCCATTCATAGGAAACCTTGATGTACTAGAAATCCTCTCCCCTCCTTGACTGCTTGAGCATCCATACATCAATTCAAAGAAATTACCAGATGAAACCATCATGCCTTCACGTATAGAGAGATGGCCAAGCAAGGTGGCAAGTGAAGGGAGAAAATTGGTTGAAAAAATGTTGTCCATTTCCATGTTTTCGAATGAAGGAATACAAACCCCGTGGGCCTCATGCAAGGCCTCATGTTTCCTAGCCTTCCAAATTAAAAATATTGTTAAATAAATGTAATTGGTTAATTGAAATTATTCTGTTTAAAATTTTATTTATTTATTTAAATTTATTTCTATCATTATAATAGATATTATGTCACTGTGTCACTAAAATTATAAATTAAGATGTTAATTAAGTATGAATTAATTAAATTATATATATTACTAAATTTAGAACTAAATATTATTAATTAAATAAAATCAATGTTAATTAAGCTAGGTAAAGGATGTTCATGCCTAATTAATTTAGAGAACTAATTAACTAATGTATAAGGTTAAAAAATTATGATGGGATTCCTTATAAATATGGGTTAATAATAAAAAATAAAACATAAAACATAAAAATCAATTTGTGTGTATTAATTGGGGTAAATTACAGGAAGGAAAGTTGCTTTATGAGAATCCACAAATTCTCCCTGTAAATTTGATTGATAGTGCATTGCACTATCTCATGATTCATTGCTTTTATTACCCATAAACCATACACTCAATCTTTACAGGAACACAACGCAAGGAAACTAAGAAACTATATGGAGAAAATAATTAATAAGACAAGAAATCGACAACGAAGGATGTGTTACCATGTTGTTGCATCATAGATGTTGAAATAATTAAACATGAACGTAGTCTGATTAATTTGAAATGATATCAATTAACTCATAAGACTAATACTAGCATTTGCACCTAATGTTGCAAAGCAAACGCCGTAAGGCATAATGTGTGGAAGAATATTGAAATGTGAATGAGTTTTTATGGGCTTTTTTGAAAGCAAGAGTCGACGTATTTGAGTTTTAATTTAAAGTGGCTACGAAATGGAATGCAAGTACTCTTAAATGTCCATTGAACTTGTTTAAACACCTTCACATCTGGATTGAAATTGTGTAGTTGAAGGTGAAAGTAAAGGAATGAATTCACGTGAAACCGCGAACAAAAACTGGGTATCCATATGACAATAATCAATGTAACATATAATTAAATTTGTAATACAATGTAATATAGAATTATATTAAATTTGTAATACAATGAATTTATTGCTTTGTCATTTTGCTTCTTTCTCCCGGGATTCTCTAACCAGGCAAGCAATGACGAGAAATTTCCCTTACCAGGTTCAGATGGCATTCTTGTTATTAGCTTTCATGGTCACCCAAATCATTTTGGAGAAAACAAACATGAGCATGAAGGCGAGAGGGAAAATCACAAATGGATATGGCACCCCTTGCTACCCTGAAGGAATTCTTACATTTAACAGCTACATCACCTCCCACATAGTCACCATCCACCCCATCAATTCCATTACCAGTCCCCCAAAATTCAAAATCTCTCTGATAAATCTGTTCCATTTCCAATTACACTGCAAGAACCCAAAACCCAGACGGAGCAACAATACCGATGCCACAACGAAGCTCCCATATGACCAGGCCCCAGGCCAAAAGGCCCCTCCTGGTACAAGGGGCTCCCTCCTGCAAATAGAGGACGTGAAAATCCTAGAGAGGGACAAAGACATAAAGGCATCCAGGCCTGTAAAATAAGGCATCGCCACAGAGTCCACATAAAGACTAGCGTGCACGATCCCGAAAGCCATGGAAACCTCAAAAATCAGGGCGTTCACTCGATTTTTAACAGGGATTCGCCCTGCAAAAAGCTCCTCGTAAGACCCCAAGTTCCCCAGAGCTGAGATATGCAGAAGCTGGAGCCAGGCGGGAGCGATGTAGGATAGAGGGAATAGAGAATCGATCCTGTGACCTTTGTCCAGGGGAAGAAGAGTCAGGGGAAGGATCAGGGGGGCGGATGGAAGCCAGTATCTGGCATTACTCTTGTTGAAGACCCGACCGAAGAGGCTGCCTTTGGGCTCCCATGAAGCCCCTGCACTTTTTTCACCATGCTCCGCTCGGCCCTGCAAAAGCAGATTCCGCTTGGTTCTTAAATCCCCTTGCCTCACCTCATTATTTATTTCTTCTCTACCGTCGGTCCCCAACAGGCCGTAATTATGTGTCTTCAACCCAACCTGACCTGGGCGTACAGATGTAAAGTGGAAGGTGAAATGTTTTTTAATGTTTTAAAATATTTTTTATTAAATCAGACGACTGATTTTTGTTCAATCGTCTAACAAAAGATCTAACGGCTACGATTACGACAGAAAAGGATTTGGGGAGTTCATTTCAGAGGGAAACGCCTTACGGCGTAATTAAATTTATTTTTACGCCAATCGGGTTTTTACTTCATTACCAAGCAAATTTTGAGAACCAATTTAAACATGCCTTTAAATGTGAACTTAATATCAATGGCAACTATCAATCATTTATGGAATGGAAAAATATTCCAAAATGCTTAAGCACTTGTATGATTGAGTTATATGTGAGCATAAACAATCAAATGCAACTTGTGGAAGAGATCATTCAAATTTCGAGGTCACAAACAATGTTGTACTCTTTTTATTTTAAGTGTTTCAGAATTGGATGTAAAATTTTGTTATAGTGAAAAGCATTCTTTTTCTAGTGGGCTCGGCCATTAGCAATCAAGCTTTCTTTCAATTCTTACAAGACCGCAAGTGATCACCAACAAATCCTAACCATAGAGAAACCACGAAAAATAGATGCAGTGCATATGACTATGTTATATCGGCTGCATGTTGTGTTTAAAACCAAAATCAAAACCTAAATTTCAGATCTCTGACATCGTTAAATATCCCTTTAACCGGAAAGCACTGGTTTATAACACCATTCAAAATGCAGCGTAACCGATAATTTAGAGAGTCGAAGGTGCAATGAGAATTTGAAATTAAAAGTTTTCAAGAAAAACATAAAGTTGTGCCTAGCCACCACAGGGAAGGTTTTAAGTTTTTGAAAATTAACGAGAAATGTGCAATGGTATAGAAATATGAACTCACCCAAATCAACGACATGAGCTTCCTCAAGCTACCGAGCTTCAAGATACTTAAGAGTCCCACACCTGTATGAGACCTGGAACTGGCTCGGTGCAAATAAAAATAGAAGATTAAAAAAAGTTGTAGTCGTTCATATTGGGACCTCGGCTCTTTACTGATTCATAGTTGTTCTCTGATCCTTTACACAGGGTATCAATCTTGGAGAGAGAAATTTTCGAAGCTCGAAATATTTTTTAGTAAAATGGGCTCATGGATTTTGCTATGGGGACTAGTGTTTCGGGCCTCTTGGTGGCTCGACAGAGGTGGGCTGTGAATTCGAAGGGGGAAGCGGCGGCCCTAACTGCCTGGGACGCTGAGGAAAGAGCGGACAGTTTGCTTGGTGATGCCTGCAGTAACTCAATGGATTTGGGATTGAACGAGTGCTGAGGTGCGGTGTCACCGGGTGAATCGAGGGTGGAATGATTGCTCGTGGGGTTCTGGCCGGTGGGTGTCAGCTGGAGTGTATCGGGTTGGAACCACCATGGTGGCCGCAGGCTGCAGAGGTGTGGATGCCACGGGGGGATTGATAACAGAAGGGCCTCGGCCAGGGGGCTTGTTCGGTGCCCGTGTGGGCACTGGTGCTGCGTCTTTGCCAGCCGGGGGCATCTCAATGGCAGCATAACAGTGGGACAGTGCCGCGAGCAGGCCGTAATTATGTGTCTTCAACCCATCTTGACCTGGGCGCACAGATGTAAAGATGGCTGATTTTTGTTCAATCGTCTAACAAAAGATCTAACGGCTACGATGAGGATAGAAAAGTGTCTAACAAAAGATCTAACGGCTACGATGAGGACAGAAAAGCAGTTGGGGGAGTTCATTTCAGAGGGAAACGCCTTACGGCGTAAAAATTAATTTGCATTTAAATACTTTTTTGTTTTATATAGAAAATATTATCAACTTAGTTACAAATATAGATAATTGATAACACTTTATAATTTAGTATTAAATATTATTTAAATTTTATACAATTTGTTTAAATGAAAAATCATAAATTTAGATTATTAATAATTATTTAATTTAGATAAAGTTTAGATTATTAATAATTATTTAAATTTATTTAGATTACAACTATCAAGTTTCAAGATTTTGAGTATCCCAATATGTTTGATGCCACTAAATCTATTTCCATCATAAAAACAAAATTCAAACATTCTTACTATCAAATTTAAAAAATATATATATTATTAAATTCCAACCAATAAATTTGCTAGATCTGTAAACAACCATTATACAACCATTATATACAATTGTTACCTGAAAAATATGACCAGATTCCAACAGATAAATTTGCTACCTCTATAAACAACCACTATATATAATTGTTACCATTGATATTAAACCGCACATACATTACTCAGATTTAAATATTCATATACATTACTCGTAGATTTAAATATTCCAAAATATTTGAGAAATATACTAATATCCATTAAAAATTCTCGAATATTTAAAAATCTGCCATCCACGTCCTATAGCAAAACGTTAGACGTAAGGATTGATATTACAAGGATTTCAATATCAAAGAAACAAAGAAACAAACGGAAAAACTCAGACGGCCGCATCGCAGAACTCTGAATTTTGCAGCTTCTCTGCCATCCCTTTCACCTATGTTGGAAGTTCGATGCCTCGATGTCAAATGCAAAGAAAGCATAGAATCCGAGCAGGGCTCCAGCTACAGCACCAAAGAAACCATGCCGTATCCAAAGTAATCCTCCGAGAACTTACTCAGTGGTTTCGTTCCTTCACCCAATACTTTCGGATTTTGCAGCTCCTCTGCCTTGTCTTTTACCTGTGTTGGAAGTTAAATACCTTGATGCCTAAAGCAAAGATAAACGCAAAGAAAACTGAGAATCCGACTAGGGCTCCAGCTACTGCACCCAGGAAATCATGCCTGTAACCGTAGTAATCCTCCACGAACTTATTCAGTGGTTTCGTTTCCTCACCCAATACTTCCAGAGGGTATGTAACATCCCCATATTGCGAGGCAATGAGGCCATAGATGGTCCAGGAAAGCGGACATATCCAATAGTACCATATCCACCACTTTGGGATTCGCTGCATCAATTCAGAAATCATTATGACAAGCTGATTATTAAGATGGGTTAGTTATAGTAAGTTAAGTTATACTATGAGCACTGAGTTCCTAATACGCATGGAGGCATGGAGTTACCTAGAAAAACTTACATTCTATTCTGGCCTACTTATATGGGTCCATAAAGTTTAGTATAAAGAAACAGGACAAAGTAGGTTACATACCGGTTTAGGAATGAAGAATCCCGAAAACAGATTGAAAAGGCAGTAGAAAGCTGAAGCTACTATTGAGGCAACTTGTTGGTTTGAAGTGATGGAGACCGTCATCATCCCATAATAGGTGAAGTACAGAAATGTGAAGTAGTTCAGGAAGAAGAACCAACCAAACTTAGTAGTTGTCCACTCAAAATGGACCATATTGTAAACAATAAGATTGTACATAACTATCTGGAAGAATATGTACGGAAGCTCAATCACTACCTGTTAAAAAAATGCATCATAGATTGCATATGTAAATAGGAATCCAATCCGTCTACCTAATTACAGGAATGAAAATTTGACAAAAATTCGTAGTAATGGAAGGAGAATTATATAGCTGCCAGAATCCAGCGTGATGGTGTTAACACTGTGGAGTTGAGGTAGGACCTTTCAAGACCTTCCCAAACCCAACCAAGACCTCAGACCAGGAATTGTTTCATCCACAATACCGGAGGGTACCCTTGTCATCTAGAAACATCGTGCTATCCTGATACGAGCTATCGAGAATATGTTGGCATATTAACCCAAGGATATGGACTCCATAGATTGGATTTGAATTGAAAATGATATAGAACCAATATTCTGCGTTATTTGCCAAGCTTTTGAACATAAAGAGTTTGAATGTGGACAGTAAGGGTCGAGAATAAAATGAAACAGTGATATAGGACTAACCTGAGCCAGAACATATGGCAAAGCAGAGTATAGTCCTGCAGCCCTTTCTCTGTAGAACACAGTTCTCTCTACTGCAACCACATGTTGTACAGTTGAACAGTTGCTAAGCCCTAAGAATGTAACCGATCCATAGAAGGCCCCCGCAACAATAAAAAGATCATTGTTATTGTCCCTGATATCATATATGTAGTCAAGATCTTCCTTAGTAGCAGAGAAGATGAGTCCATACCATACAAAATAAGAGAATCAAACATTTTTGTGGTTATTCAATCCAAACAACAAAATGTTTTGAATAGTAACCTTTCTCACATAGTTATATCTTAAGTACATACCGTTTTGTTCCAGCCTTCCAAAAGATTGTTCCAATGACCATAGCACAAATATATGTGAAGATGATCAGTAAGTGCACCATTGCTTCCAGAAGCACAAATTGAACTGTCCAAAGAATGATTGTGAGTACTGGGCTGCAAAGTAAAGATCCTTTGCTTCTGGAGATGGAGTGTTGAGCTCGTTCACCAATTCTTTGTTCCACCTTTATTGCCAGAAAAAGGATGATTGTTAGAATGCAAGTTTGAAGCCGATATATTTTATGTTGTAGACTCCTTGTAATGCTAGCTATTATAAGCAGAAGGATTCTAGTGGGAAAATATTGAGTTTAATGCTTATAAAGGGAAGAGTTCTTGTAATGCCGTGCAAAGTCTATCCCCAAACCATGTTCAGCAGCAGCAGATGTAACTTCCAACATCCATGTAGCTGGGTTGTATTTATCTTTGATCTTTGGCACCCCTGGAATAGCCTGCAGTTGTCATGACAGATAAAAAAAAATTAACTCAGATTTATCCTTTAAATTAGCAGTGCTCTGTTCAAAATTGTTCCTTCACTATTGACTGCAAGAATTTGCCGAGTTTTTACCTCAAAGTATTCAACAACCTTGTGAGAATTCTGGCCTAGTGGCCCGAAGAAAATGACTTGCCCTCCATTTTTCATCAACAATAGCTGAACCCATCATGGTAAGACAAAAATCAACACCAATCTCTGAAACAAACGATATTGAGTTATCTTATAATCTAACCTTGGTTTACCTCATCAAAAGTTTCAAAGATGTCAATGCTAGGCTGATGAATGGTACAGACAACAGTCCTTCCAGTATTTACTGTATTACAAACAGTTCGCATCACAATTGCAGCTTCTCTAGCATCCAAACCAGATGTGGATTCATCCATGAAAATAATAGAAGGATTTGCAACAAGCTCCACAGTTATTGTTAACCTTTTCTTTTGTTCAGTAGACAATCCAGATATACCAGGCAGGCCTACCAGTGCATCCCTTAAATTGACTAATTCCACTAGTTCCATGACCTCATCAACAAAGGCCTAAAAATTAGAATGTTTTGCAAGTTAGTAACATGACAATTTGATACCAGGTCAAAGAAAACACTATTGCAAGATAGACCAGAAAAAATGAGAGTTGTAGACTTACAATTCTGGTTTCTTTGTCAACATCCTCTAGAAGTCGGAGAAATGCTGAATATAACAAGGATTCCCATACAGTGACCTGAGGAGAATGTATACCATTCTGTTCACAGTAACCTGAAATGCGAGCAAAGGTTTCTTGTTTTTTGGGAAATCCAGAGCTTCGGATATTACCCTCAATGTATCCTCCGGTCCTTCTTCCAGCTAAGACATCCAAGAGTGTTGTCTTACCAGCGCCACTGAACCCCATCAATGCTATAAGAACACCGGGCCTGAATGCCCCTGTAACATCTTGGAGCAATTTTAGTCTACCTTCAGTCACTCCTTGTTCCCTCATTTCCCGTAGACAAATTCAGAACTTGTCAGCAAAACCCTTCAAGCAACAGAAGCCACAAAAGGTGGCAATAGCTGATTCACATAATAGACCAGTCTCAGGGTTCAAAATCCATACAGGGGGCATATCAATGAAGTAATTAACATCTTCAAAAGACATGGCTAGGGATTCAAATGGAAGAATCATTCCTCGCTTGCAAGCAACTCCTTTTGCAGCTTCCAAACCCAATTGATTGGTGCTTTCAAACTAGTTGAATGGTTTCTCGTTCTCCTGATCTGCATTTTAACTGTAACACCAAACAATGAAGGATTTGTTATAGCACTTAAAATCATGGAGTCCATGTTCCATCTCCCCCACTTAATTTGTTCAAGAAACTCTGCACCAGAATAGGTTAACAGTTGCCTTACAAGTATTACTGTCATCTTCAGAAGACCCTCTTCTTGATCTTGATGGCTTTCTATTGTATCCTTGTGCTGTACCATTCTCCTGGTATTGAATTTCTTCAAGAGATTCCTTGGAAATGACAGTTTGATGTTTCCCAAGAGCTACTGACAACGAATCCCACATTATTCATTTTTGACAAGAATTGGTTAAAGAAATATGAATGGAAAGAGAAGGGGATATATGTGTCTGCACTGTGCAGTGAAGAAGCTCACGATTTAGATATGCAAGAGACAAAGTAAAAAGCACGTTGAAGAGTACTGAAAATCCCAACAAGGCACCAGCTCCTAGCCAATACCAATATGTCTGTGGAAAAATGCCACGACTCTCCAGCACGGAAACACCCAAATTTGTGGCTTTCTTTGCACTCTAAAGGCCAACACAGTTCCATGACACGAGTGACTTTGATAAGACTTGAAAATCTTTTCATAATTAAAACATTTCCCCAAGGAAACTCATGCTGGGTTATTCCCATCTATTCCACAATATTTTGTGGAGTTCTTAATGTATTGAAAGGTTCAAGCCTTGCCATGATCCATCTTGGGGTGAGCATCTCATTTACAGAAATCGCATTCTCTGCATACTTCAAAGGGAAACACCAGTAGCCCCATATCCACCATTTTGGGATGTCCTCTTCGTCAGAAATCTATTGTCAATCTTACTATAAACGTATACTTCGCTGTTGAAAACCTAAAAACCTGAGCCACAAGTTGCAGTAACCCCTGAGCCAACAAAAACTCAAACTCGCATTACATGAAGATTAAAATACAAATAGTAATGGCTTACCATAAGAGTATTCCATGGAAGCGTGGGGAGCAAAGCCTGGAAGAGCGGAGTGGCTCCGAGCTATTCAATCACCCAGGGAATTCCGTCCGAGTGATCCGCTTCAACATCGGCATTCAATTCATGAGACAAAGGCGGAAACAACCATAAACTCCAAGAAACCTTAAACGGAAACAGCCATAAACTCCACGAACTCTCCTGGAAGGCAGACAGATGTCAAGTGGAATGGAAAGCGGACAGATGTCAAGTAGAAAGTTAAACGTTTTTTAATGTTTTAAAACATTTTTTATTTATTAAATCAGACGGCTGATTTTTGTTCAATCGTCTAACAAAAGATCTAACGGCTACAATTAGGACAGAAAAGCATTTGGGGGAGTTCATTTCAGATGGAAACGCCTTACGGCATAAATATAAAGAAGGTTCCAATTAAATAATTTTTTTGAGTAAAATATTATATTATATTCTAAAGAATTACATTACAGTGAATTTAAATATGGCCTAAGAAGATTAAAGGCAGGTAAATGAGGTAGCTTTGGGAATATATATATAATTTAGAATTTAGAAATTTAGAAATTAGAGTTTTTAATAGTGCCTTTTTTTTCTTTTCTTTTTTATCTAATAAAATTTATAGAAAAAATTCAAGTTTTTAAATGTTTTTGTTTTTCTTTTTCTACCTGATATAATTTATATTTCTAATTGTATTTCTTTTCTGCATAATAGAACTTATATTTCTAATTGTATGGAGAGGTGCCCTCCAATGTTATGATAGAGATGTGTAATGTCATACATAATATAATTTATATCTTTAGTTGTATGGAGATATGCTTCCAACTCATTACGATAGATGTTGTAAAGTCATGCTTTTTCTTGTCTTATCCTTATAATGTCATGTCCTCTCTCTAATTAAAATAAAAGATAAGAATAAATAAATAATTTATAAATAAAATAATATTAATAAAATAGTCATTTACCATCTAAATTTTGACTCTAAATTAAGAATAAAATTTTAAAAGTAATATTTACGTTAAAGAATAAATAATATTTTGATATACTAATTTTTATTTTTATTTTCTATAAAATTATTCATTTTTTTAGCCGGGACAAAATAAAATAAGAATAACCATACATGAAAATAATTTTACTCGGTCAATATAAAATAAATTTAATAAAAAAAATTCATTGATATGAAAATAACTTCATTGTATTAACCCATGGTATGAGAACTCATGGTATTGACCCATGGTATTCATGTTGGAATATAGCATAATTAAAGGGCGAAATTAAACGAGTCTAGATCCAAGTTAACTCCGAATCTACCAAGCCCATAGAGGGACCAAATCTCCTTTCACTCTAAAAGAGATTTGCATCTCAAAAGATTTAATCCATCTTAACTCCGAATCTACCAAGCCCATAGAGGGACCAAATCTCCTTTCACTCTAAAAGAGATTTACATATCAAAATATTTAATCCTTTGGATGCTTGGTAGATTTGAAACTAAGATAAATCTAAATTGATTAATACAAATGTTGAATACCTATATAATAATATTTTCTTAAACAATATTTTGGAAACAATGAATTGCTTTTATCATTCACTATTTTTCTAAAATTTATAAATTTATAATATCATTTATATATTCATTTGTAAATTACCAAGGTCATGCGTTAATGCAAACTTTGATCTCTGACATAATCAAATAATTTACTTTGTTTAGATTCTAGTAGTGCACTATATATTTTTTAAAATAATTGGAAAGGTGATAAAAAAAATTATAATAGGAACAAAGATCACATGCATTTTGCATTTTAGCAATCAAATACATGTTAAGGTAAAAAATACAATATATAGGGGGTTGGGTGGCTCAAATCTCCATAGTCTTCATAACCCAAATTATGAAGTTTGTCCTTTCAAAACTGAATCCAAATGAACCACGTAACTAAACATGTAGTTGATAATTCTCAATTCTACCCATTAAAAAAATTTAAAGAATGCATGTACATCATAAGAATATGTATGCATGCATGTTATAAAGCACATATATGTATGCATGCATGTTATAAAGCACATAATCCTAGACCATGCCTGTTTTATTAGGAGTTAAAATTCATGATTCATATTATTATTTCCTCTTTTCCAAATTCCCGTGATACTATGTAACACACTTTTCATAATAAATTCATATGATAACTTTCTTCATGCCCATTATACCTTTAAAAAAAAAATCTTTCACGGTTTAAAGGCCCTTGTTTTCCTCCCTTGGACATGACAGGGATCCCGAGACCTAGTTGAATTATGAAAATCATATTAATATTGTCTAGACTCATAGTTATGGACTTTATTTATGGCCATTCAACATAATAAATCTTTGCTGAGGTCTTGAGGCTTTCTTTTTCTTCTTCGGTTAAGTCGTAGGTACCAACTTCCATATATGTCTTGAAAAATATCAGGATGGTGCTCATATCCTACTCATAAGTGAAAGATCACTTTAAAAAGAATGGTGCATTTTTTCAAGGCCTAGTTCATAGCCCTTAATCTTGAGAAGCATAATTTTGGGCATAATTTCCTTATTTTCCCTTAGCCATTCTACAAGATCTAAGAGTAATTCTTACTCTCCAAAACATAATAATGGAACCAAACGTCTCCATAGAGGCTAAAAATCTCTAAATATGCCTTATGTATTATTTCAATCAAGGAATTCAGCCTGAAGTTTAATCTTTACATGGTTCAAATTGGGGATTAGCACCTAACAGTCCTTCCTCAACCATGTTCAAGGCCCAAAATGCATTATGTAGTGTGCCAAACCACCTAATGACATTGAGGTCCAACTTAGAGGCCTTGAGATCCAAATGTGGTGCTAAAAACTTGTGGACACCCATATCACATTAAAAGGCTAGGTATCCCTTATAAAGGATCTTTGTGGTGGTTTAAGGCCTTGTTTGTGGGCACATAGATTGAGAATATTTGTTTAGAGACTAAGATCATTGTTTTTCTCCCCTAACCATGTAGGCATCTTAAGACCAATCCTTATTGTGAAAAAATTACTAATGGTGTTCATATTCCTAGTAGATGGTTAATTTAAAACCCCTGAGAAGTCAATTATGGTAGTTTGAGGTGTCACTCATGTTATCATTTTCACCTCAAAGTATAGATATCAATAAAATTAGGAGGATTTTAGCTCTAGGTATGGGTATTATGGTCCTTTACATGGTTAATAGAGGAAACCTAGGCCTTTGGACATTAAGGAAGCTTATAGTATAAAGGACCAAGAATGACAAATTTAACTAACACACATGATTTAGAATGGATCATTGTATAATTTTCCATCTATCTTGTACAAGTTTGAAGTGGTAAAATTGGAGATATCGATTTACAAGGCTCATTTTAGTGGTATATCATGTTAGATTTACAATTATACTACAAAGGGAGGGCGGGTTGAATCAGTTTAATACACTTTTTTACTTATTTAAACATTCAATCACCAAAAAATATCCATCTCCTAAATAGATCATGAAACACAAGATATACATCGAAACCATCTTGAAAGAAAAACACAAAACTTATTTAAATGATATTTTTTTATAATCACCAACCTACTGATACAATAACTTGTAGACACCAAACTATAGGAGATACAAATACCCTCTAATATACAAGCATGAAATTGTGGAATACACCAATCCCCTCTATTATTTTATAGGTGCTAACCTACAACGACACCAACCCCCTCTACTTGGTTGTTCTAAAAATGGTTTTCGTACTTTAATGATCAAGTTTTTAATATGCTCCATATTAGTCATTAATCTACTTTGTCAGATGAACCAAGTGATTCCTTCAAACCATATATTCAAATTTACACTTCACTAGTATTTCCAATTCATAAGGCTTCGATACAAAAAGGTGGCTCCTTTAATCCAAGCTTATAAATATGTGTGCATTCATCATCAATATAAAATTAGAATTCATTGTAAACATGTTTGCATTCATCATAAATATACAACAAAGCATTATGGATAGTCGTATTTTTCTTTAGACCCTCGAAGCTCCCTTCAATCAAAATTTTCATGTGATAATGCTTACTACACCATATGCCCATATATCTCATATAGGTACTTTTATATATCAAGAAATTGGGAGAAATATGGGTATCCCTTAACGCTAAAATCACTTGCAAAACCTATCCATTTTTAGTGTAGACGATGGAAGAAACTTATGTCAAGTGGTGGAAAATTCTCTATTAGTTGATGGACTCAAGCACCAAGATATAGGGATATTAGTGATTTCATCATTGTATACACCTCAAAATCTCCTAGTTTGTTGATATATTAAGGGCTCTAAGTCACAAATTCTATTACTTAAACCTTCATGACTAGGCTAATGACTAAGGCCAAATATATTGAAAGACTAGTAGATCCTCGAGTTCGTTTATTTTTGTTATCATGTTTATGTGCAGATATACTAGTTTTTAGTCCTCACGTGCTAAGTTTTAAGCACCATGCAATCATGGGTGTGACTGGGAGTTATTTATACCATAATACATACAAATCCTGTAAACTTGTTCCCTTGTCAATATGTTGATATGTGGAGGGGTGACCTAGATTGGATCTTTGTATTGCTTGTCATCCGTCTCAATGATTTCAAAGTCGAAAAGGTGGAGGAATAAATGCACATGACTATTTTTATTGGCACGACCCAATTTCACAAATTAGTGTACAAATCCTTTGAGGAGTGGTTTTAGGCATTAAATGACATTTTTTGGGGGAAATATTTTTGTCTTTATCACTACACCTTTTCTAAGCCTCAAAATTTGCAGGGAGGGTTGGACACATGCATTCTCCAATACCCAGGAATCATTTTGGGAAATTCCACCTGGAGACAATTTTGTTAAAATAATTAATTATTTTTAATGGGTGCCTAAGTCTAAACTTCATAAATTAAAATAATTAAAGGGTATTAATCTAACTATGGCTGAAACTTCTAGAAGAAGACGAAGATCGAGTCCAAATGATCCGAGCCATTGATTAGAATCTAATCTTGGCCGTTGGTTCTCAATTGGAGGATTATAAGAAGGATATCAATGGGCACTTGGAGAACACATCGAGTAGAGATCAGAAGATCAAATTTCTAAATCAGAGCAGCTGCTAGAGAGAAATTCAAAGTGATCTTTCGCAGTGAGGGGCATGGATAGTTCCAGTTGGAGATTTCTCTTGATCCAGGGATACTCAACAGAGAAGGCAGAGAGAGATCCAGGAGAGGCAATGTTGTGGCTAAGCTGGCTAGTGTAGGCTGACGCAGAGGCAATGCAGAGCCTTGAGGAGGTTCGAGAATTTGTTGGGGGAATCAATATCAGAAGCCAGAAGCTGGGATGTGAGATTGGGAGGTGAAAATTGAAGTTCATGGGCAGCAAATCGATTAGCACAAGGGGTGACATTGTCTCTAGAGGCTGTGGCGATGGGCTGACGCAGTGACTATGCAGAGGCAGCAAAGGGCAGTCCATTCTGTGGCTACATAAGTCGGGATCGCCTGTGATAGTGTGAGGTACTTCTCACTATTCTTTTGTCAGTGATATTCTCTGTATTGGATAGCCAAAAAGGCATCTAGAGATTGTATTCAGAAAACTAATGCTTAATAATAAAACCTTCAGCTACTGCATTGGATTTCCCGCATTGGGTTTTTCCGTGGATGTTTGTCCAAAAAAACTTTGTAGATGTGTTTTGTATTTATTTCTTGTTCAGTTACTTACTTCCGCATATAATTTTAATTAGTCAAGGCTGCTGTGTATTAGTTTTGATATTTACAGTAGGAAACAATAAATATTTTTTTTTAGTAATTAACAAATAGAAGAAACGTAATCAGTTGTTGCAGTAGAAATTTGGGCTTCCAAATTTTCACATGGTATAAGAGCTGTAGGTGAAACAAGAGAAAAAAGATGGAAGAACCCAACGCTGAAGGAAGAAGGGAAGTCGAAGCGCTGCATAGGCAACAAATTGAATTCCCAGAGGGATTGCGTAGTCTAGGCCAGGAGTGCAAGATTTCATGGAAATTCTCTCTTTGAGTGAGTCGACAGAGAGGTAGGATTTCCAGATCGAAATCTATTAGCGGGGGAAGGAGCAACGATACAGTAGCTTCAATGAAGAGGCAATTTTTGGTGTGACGCAGTTTCTGCAAGCAGTTGTTGGGTAGAAAGACATCAGAAAGAAGATGCGATATACTTGAGGAAATTTCTTTATCATAGAATTCCTAGCCAGGGAATTCAAATTCTCATTTGTTGAGCAACAATAAGGGGCAACAGATCTACTGACCCTTGCAGGGAGTGCGTAGGCTAGCCCAGCAACAACGCAGAGGAGAGAGGAGGTCATTTGGTTTTTTCAATTGGCAGAGATGGCAGCCAGTGGATTGTGAGATCATGATCAGTTGGATGGTGCATCCAACTATGTGATATGGAAGGCATAGATGTCATGCCTCCTGGATGAACATTTTCTCAGGATCTACGTCAACAGTGTGGTAACTGAGCTAGTGGATCCAAATCCGCTTAAGAAGTATAAGGGAGAGATGGCGAAGGCCAAGTGGATGATCCTTGACAGAGTGAAGGATCATGTAGTATGTCACATCTCAAGCAAAGGGACTGCCAAGTAGATGTGGGATGCCTTGTCCACACTATATCAGGGATCTTCCAAGCAACGAAAGATGTACTTGGAGCAGAAGATGAGATCCATGCAGATGAAGAAGGGGGCACACATTGATCCGTTCCTTGCAAAGCTTTAGGAGACCCGAGACGTGTTGGCCGTTGTGGGGTCAACACCTCAAGCTACTGAGATGGTGAGGTTAGCTCTAAATTTAGTCTCATAAGAGTGGCAAGTATTTGTCCAGAGCATCTTGGGCAGGGAGATTGCCAGACTGGGAAGGAATGTGGGTTGCTCTTCAGTAGGAAGAGATGAGGAGAGACCTAGTCAAGTGCAAGCTTGACAGTAGCAACAACAGTAGTGGGTCGAAGCTCAAGGAGGAGGATGAGAATGCAACCCTCGCATCTAAGGGGCAGCAGCAGAAGAAGAAAAATATTTCGAAGATTAAGTGCTTCAGGTGTGGCGAATTTGGTCATTACGCTCCACAGTGCCCTCTCAAAAAGAAGGGCAAGGATGAGAAGCATGATTCGAAGGCTGCATCCACATAGATTGAGGAGGAGGAGTTTGCCATGATCGCACTGTAGTTCGAAAGAATTGCAGATGGGCAGGATCCTTGAGGAGTCCACCTATTGGATCAATACCTTGCTATGGGAGCCCAGATCAGTAGTAGCAGGATGGACCGGTTCAGTTGATGCAGAGGAGTGTTAGAGTGACAGATGCAGTGGCTAGGAGCGCCAAAGACTGAGCAGTGTAGAGCTAGAGTTGGCAGAAGTGCAGTTGGCACAAAGCAGAGTCAGCAGCAACGCAAAGGCTTCATAAGGTCAGCACAAAGACTAGCACCAGTCAGAACTCTAGCAACAAGATGCATCATACTGAACACATGTTCAATAATTTTGGATGCTTTTACGTTGCAAATGTAGTAGCAGCAGCAGTTGGAGAAGGTTGCAGTGCAGATGCAGTGTTGGCAGTGGCAGTGCCAGTAGCAGCACAAATGCAAAATTTGAGAGGGAATTGCAGTATAGATATAGTGTTGGCAGTGGCAGGGTCAACAAGAATACTGATGCAACATTTGCATAGTAGCTAGGGAGCAGCAATGTTAGACATCAGTAGTGCAGAGGGAGATGTCACAAAATAGGGTGATGCTTCAGTAGGTTGCATTACTAGAGCACATTCTTCACTAATAGGGAATGTTGATTTTTGGTAGCATCGGATGTGCTCTAAGCCTCAAAAATTTCAGGGAGACTTGGATGCTTGCATTCTCCAATACCTAGAAATCATTTTGGGAAATTCCACTCGGAGACAGTTTTATTAAAATAATTAACTATTTTTAATGGGTGCCTATGTCTAAATTTAGGAATTTAAAATAATTAAAGGGTATTAATCTAAGTGTGGGTGAAACTTCTAGAAGAAGACGAAAATCGAGTCCAAATGATCTGAGTGATTGATTAGAATATAATCTGGGCCTTCGGTTCTCAACTGGAGGATTATAAGGACATCGATGGGCACTTGGAGAACATGTCAAGTAGAGATCAGGAGATCGAATTTCTGAAGCAGACCAGTTGCCAAAGAGAAATTCAAAGTGATCTTTTGCAGTGATGGGAAGGGACAGTTCCAGTTGGAGATTTCTCCTGATCCGGGAATACTCAGCAGAGAAGGCAGAGAGAGATCCGGGAGAGGCGGCACTATGGCTAAGCTGGTCAGCATAGGCTAACACAGAGGCAACATAGAGCCTTGAGGATGTTCGAGAATTTGCTGGGGGAATCGATATCAGAAGCCGAAAGCCGGGGTGTGAGACAGAGAGGTGAAAATTGAAGTTCCTGGGCAGCAACTCGATCAACACAAGGGGTGACATTGTCCCTAGAGGCTATGACGCTGGGCTTATGCAGTCACTGTGCAGAAGCAACCAGGGGCAGTCCATTCTGTGGTTGGATAAGTTGGGATCGCCTGTGATAGTGTGAGGTACTTCTCACTATTCTTCTGTCAGTGATATTCTCTGTACTAGATAGCCAGCAAGGTATGCAGAGATGTATTCAGAAAACAACTGCTTAATAATAAAACCCTCCACTGCTGCACTAATTTTCCTGCATTAGGTTTTTCTGGGGACGTTTGTCGAAAAATAACTGTGTAGATGTGTTGTGTATTTCTGTCTTGTTGAGTTACTTGTTTCTGCATATAATTTTAATTGGTGAAGGCTACAGTGTATTAGTTTCGATATTTACTTTAGGAAACAATAAATAATTTTGTTTAGTAGTTAACAAATAGAAGAAACGTAATCAACTACTGCAGTAGAAATTTGGGCTTCCAAATTTTCACACTATCTAGAGAGTACACTCTTTATCCTAGATTGGATATCAACAAGGATTATATTTACTAAATAGAAATCTAAAGGCTTATAAATATACCTTGTGTTTACGTACCTTTGATTTAATAGCTCATTAGATATGTTGCAAGTGCATTTTATTGAATACTTACCTTATTTGCTTGAGCTGGTACCTTGTGATTGCACTTGATAGATCTCCATAGGCAGCTGTACCGAGTTCCATTCCTTTAACGAGTGGAAGACAAAATATTTTTCACTTCTTTGACTTTATCATTGTAATACCACCGAGACGTTATTAAGAACACTGAACTGATGTCATTGTGATGGCTCTGAAATGAGGTCACTATAGTGGCACTGAACTGAAATGGCACCAAGTAACTGTGACATATCACTGAAATTGTGGTTATTGTGGAGGCACTGAACTGTGGTAATACCGAATCTATAGTAGCACCAAACTGTGGTTAGCATCTGAGCTTATTGAAAATCATCTCAGCTTATCCATTGAAAATCATCTGTAATGCCATCGACATCATCTGAGCTTATCCCTGTAATGCCATCGAAACTCTAAAAGGCCTTGTCTGAACTTGTCTCTGATATCACTGAGGTTCTGTTCTTGAGATCACCAAAATTTTCCACTGAGATCATTGAAACTTTATATCTGAGATCACCGCAATCTTCTCTCTATGGTGGTATCGAAATATTGATTGCATCAAGACCGAAACAATGATTGCACCTCAATCAAACTGACCCGATATTTACTGTGGAGTGAGGTATACCCTCCTTTTTAAGATGGCTTGATCTTCAATACACAGAGAAACTTTCTCCGAGAATACCTCAAAGATTGTATAAGTGGTCTTCAAACTGCCTTTGACCATGACCATAGCTCTGATACCATGTTGAGAAATCCAAAATGAGGTAGGTAAACGATTTCTCTTATTATGGAATTATGATGTAGGGGCATCTCCTATTTTTGTATTTATTTATTTTTTTAATTTGGAGAGTCTTAGAAAATCCTAGATTTTATGAAGACTTATAGAATTTGTTGGAGAATAAGTAGTTAGGATAGACTTCTAGAATTGAGAGGATTTCTCCCAATTTCCTCCAAATATCTAGGAAGGAGTTTCTCTTTGAGAATTCGAGAGTTTTTCTCTTTCAGAAGAAATAGCCATGTAATTCATTTGTAAAACCAACCTTTGGAGAGAATAAATTTAATAAAATTATATGTTTGAGTAATTCCTTATTTTGCCTCTGCGTCATATTTTTGGTATCAAAGTAGGGTGAGAGATGCCTTACGTATGGAAAATCATGCATAAAGTGTTTGTAGGAAAATCTGTGGTATATGAATTAAATATTGTTTATGCCAGATATTAAAGATTGAACTGCGAGCGTCGAACTGCTAGTGGATCTGTGTCGAACAAAGCATGGTGAGAAGTGTGAGAACTGTGCAATAACTTGTTGCCATTGTGGATAAAGCCAAGTTGTAAAGCCGGTTGTATCTGTGAATTGCTTCAAGCATGGATAATCATGGAGCTGTGGATGATATTATCATTGTTTGGAGAGGAAAAGCTATGAAAATGCTTGTGTTAGAATGTGAGACTATGTGTTGAATATTTGTGAGATTGCACAAAGCATTGTGTGTTGTATAGATTGTGGATGCTACAATTATGGAAGCTATACAATGTAACTAGAGCCTCAAATTCCATCTTTGAATGCTAATTCATGAGTTAAGTGCATTTAAGCTAGATTGTTGTTGAGTGTGGAGCTATATCCTGGGATTTGTGTGTGGTGTTTGCGTGGTATTTGTGCGTGAAGGTTGCATGGAGTTACGTTGAAAGGTAAGGACATGGAGTGGAAATCAATGGAATTATCAAAAATCAAATCCTTCTAATGCCTTATAAGTTTCTTTTAATTCATAAAGGGATAAAATAAGACTTCGCATTATTTTATTGCAAATATTTGTTAGTTTTTGGTAGCATCGGAAGTGCTCTAGCCATGAAAATTGGTGGAGAGGCTAAGGCACATGAATTCTAAAGAACCCAGAAACTGTTTGGTGATATTCCACCCAGATTGTATTTTATTAAAATAATTAATATTTTTAATGGGATTCCTAAGTCTAAACTTAGGGAAATTAAAATATGAATGGGTATTAACCAAAATATGGGTGAGAATGATCTAGAAGGCAGATCAAGTCATGTTTTAATCTTAGCCGTTGATTAGAGACTTAATCTCGGCCGTTGAAGACTCAACAAGAAAAGTATAAAATGGAGGCTTGGGGTTCATTTGGAAACACACAGAGAGAGATTGAGGAAATCGATTTTTTGAGGTGAGAATTTTTCAAGAGGAAAATCAATTAGGGAGATCTTGCAGCTGAGGGGTAGAGAGAATCCGGGAGAAGGAATTTCCGAAAATATATAGAATAGAGAGACAAAGAGAGCCTGTAGAGAAGCAATGCAGTAGCCGAGAGTGTTGACATAGAAAAGCTGCTTGTCACGCAGAATCAAGAACTGCCAAAACAACCGAAACTGCTGGGAACTGCCGGAACAACCGGGAGAGATGATGCAAAGGCAACACAGTAGTCAAGAGAGCTGACACAGAAAATATGCCTGTCATGCAGAATCCGGAACTGTCGAAATTGCTGGGAGAGCTGACACAGAGGACAGAGAAGGTGACGCAGCGCTGACACAGAGCCAACGTAGAAATAGCTGGGGCTCAGCTAGTCTTGTGCCAGATCAGCAGGAATTTTACCAAGTGAAGTGAGGTAAAACTCACTCAGATTTTCTGCCAGTATTTTCTTTGTAAAGGATTGCTAGATGAGCATCCTAGATTTGTATTCAGATATCTCTCTTGCATAATAATAAACCCTCAGAGTTGCTACATCGGTTTTCCCGCATTGGGTTTTTCCGAGGACTATTTTGTCAAAAAATAAGTGTGTCCTATGTATCTTGTTTTTTGCTCTGTTTTCTGTTTCATGAGATCAAATATTTAATTAGTGTAGGCTGCAGAAGTATTTTGCTTCAGTATTCAGAAGAATAACTTGATGAATGTAATTTAAAAATCAAGTAGGTGAAGTAGATTCAAATTTGCTGTAATAGGGGTTCCTTTAGAGTGTAGGAATTTTCACAACAGTTATGAGACAGAATAAGTGTATGTTATATAAAATATTTGATAAGTGGTTAAGGAATGAGAAAATCACCTAGTTAATAATTTATGTATCAGCCTATATAAGTCTTACTTTGTTTGGAAAATATGTAGTTGGTAATTAGAAATGCCTAGGAATAATTTTGCATATGTGTGGAGAGAAATGATATGGTTAAAATAAATGTTGAATGATAAATGGTGAGTTGTTGCACACGGTTTTGAGTGGCTGATATATCGTTTCATAAAACCATGTGTTAATAAGAGCTTAACTTTGCTTTGTCCTTAGTTTATAAAGTATGGAATATTGCAAGGTTTTTATTGTTCATAGATAGTTTGGGAAACCATTGAATGGTGTTGAAAACCATGTGTGGGTTTGAGAATGCGTAGTTTCATTTATTCACTGATTGTAATGATGGTAATGTATGAAATTATAGGTTTTAACCCCATACAGAAATTACCTGCATACGAATTCTAAATCACAGGAAAAATAAAAATGCGAGAGCATAACACATAAAACACATATACACAGAGATTTCCCACTGGATCTCAAAACCGAGACTACCAGCTTGATTTTTCATTATATTCCTTTCAATGTTACAATACATATTTATACATGCCGAAGCATCCAATACCATGGACCGAAAACCATCGTGTCCAAAACCATGGACCGAAAACCATAGGTAGGTTCGCCCAACCTAATATAGGGTCCAAAAAAAATTTTTCTCGGGGCGCTACCCCGAACCCCGTAGAGGGGGGCTCCGCCCCCCTCTAACCCCCCGGTTCACTACGTAGGTTAGTCGTGGAAAGAATATAACACAACCCAACAGGGTGAACTCCTAATTATATTGTTGTCTTATGTGTTTGCTAATTTTCTGCTTTATTTACTGTTATGTGTGTTTAAATATCAACATAATCAAATATACATAAGCACTTGAACAGTTTAAAAACAAACACAAGAATACACCTATTTCAAGTACTTAATTTTGCAAAATAGTCAATCATAAGCTAGATCTTGGGAATATATAAGCTTTGGAGTGGGAGAGGTTCTTGTAAGTTGACAAGAAGCCTTTTAGTGCCCCATTTTCAGATCAACGAGGAAGGGTGGAGGAAATTAGGTATGATCCTTTTGACTTCAACTCCTATGTTCATCATGATCATGAGTCAAGTGACCTAATTTATGGTAAGGCATGACGTTAGATTGATGAGAACATGGGAATCTAACTTTCACGGTTAGTTGACTCATAGTGTAAGGGGGGATTCCTCTAATATTATAGAAACTCCTTGAGATGCACCAATTCAAATTCCACCTTCCTATTATGATAACACTTTCATTTGCTTGTGATACTTAAGTGACTTATAAAATTAAATCATTGGTTGCGTCAGTTAGAGGTTTACTTTAATGTTCACCATATAGATGAAGAATAGACAACTTATTTCTTGTTTGAAATTTGAAGGTCATCTCTTGACCTAGTGGGAAATCCACACGAAAATCCTTAGAATTGATGAGGGATCCTCCAGTAACTAAGTGGGAGGATTTCAAAAAATTCATAAAGTTCCAATTCTACTTTGTCTGGTATGTAGAGTACCAATGGATTTGATACCATTACTTTAGTAAAATATGGAGGCATAGTGTATGGGAGTACACCACATAATTCAAGAATATGGTAATAATTTTGGGTATCTCTCCCAAAAATCTAAATGTACTTCTCAAGTATCTAGGGGGTCTACATAGCCATCTACGAAAGAAAATAAAAACGTTCAAATCTAGAGCAATGGATAGCCTTATGTGTAGGTGCAATACCCATAAAACATAGGCTAGAAGAAAGGGAAATTGAGTGGTACAAAGTAGCAGGAATAGAAAAAATCATCCAAACAAGGGAAGAAGTGGAAAAGGGGGAAGGACAAGAAGATGGTAGCAACAACACACTAGTGCAAAGATCCTAGCCACTACAACCACTGTAACATTGATGGTCACAACAAAGAGAAGTATTGGAAGTAACATCAAAAGCTCAACCCAAAGAACCAAAAGGGTGGAAAAAAAGAAAAATATCATAGCCATAGATTTGAGAAATCAAGTGGAAAGTAGCTCAAACATGGATGAAAAGATTGTTTGGACATTAATGCAAAAGGGGATAAATATGAGTAGTCTTTAGCAACAAGAAGAGAAGGAGATGACCAAACGCTTTTATAACGACACAAGTCAATAAGACAAAAATTGATGTTATGTTCACCTCTGAATCATATGTGAATCTTGTTGGAACAGAGTTGGTCAACATACTAGAATTGGAGGATCGAGATCATCCTAGCCTATAATCTTTGTTATGGGTAAATAAGAATGTAGAAATTAAGGTAACAAAATAGTGTAAAAAGAAATTGCTATTGATGTTGATTTTATTGATAAAGTAAAATTATATGTACTTCATGTTAACCTCATACATATATTAACCATCATTAAATCCAAATTAAATATTGAATAAGTATTTGTTAAAAGGAGTGTGAAGGATTAATTCATAAGAAAATATGAAATTATTCATAATGAAAGTATACAAGTCTATGTATGACCAAAGATGAGAATAATGTTTAGGGATGGAAATCACAAAAAATAAGCTAAGATTGTGCAAATATTTATGGATATAATGTGGAGAAAGTTCAACCAATTAAATAATTGGTAATTTTTTATGGGAACTTCATTTTTATATTTCAAAACCTCATGGGTTGTGAGAGTGTATAAATAATGTATCATTTTTATAAATTAATGAATTAAGGGTTGAAATCCTTTTTTCCCAATTTGTTTTCTCGTGTTTCTAATATTATTTTTTATTAATTATTTCAATTGGTATCAGAGCAAGCATAGCCTTGGGTCTCGCGCAAGAGGGATGTGATCACGTGAAAAAAAAATTGTCGTAAAGGTTTGAGAACTGTAGCTAAGTGGAGGTTTGCGCTGAAAAATAGAAAGAGATTGTGTGAAAGAAGAAGCAAGCCGCAATGTGAAGGAGTCACCTACTGCGTGAACTCTCTAGGAGCATGTTGTGCCTGTCAGCTGCATTAACATTGGATTAGTGCCAACCAGTGGAAGGATCTTGTGTGGAGATACCTGAGTGCAGGGCATTGTGGAGTTGTAGTGATTGTGGTGTTGCAATTTTGTCACGGGGAGTGAACGCCTAGTCAAGAAGCTGTGTATAGAGTTTGTGTACCTAAAATCTGTGTGCTTGAAGGAGGAATCATGTCGTACCTCTAATAGGGTAAGCGTGTTCAAGAACTATTCTATTCATTGTTTTCCAAAGTGGTTTCAGGGATCGATGAGCTAATAGGAGCAGTGTTGTGGAGCTACGATGTTGTTCGTTAGTGTGAGTTGACAGAGCAAAAGGAGAAGCTTTCTGCGGACCAGTAAGTGGAGACCTTGAATAGAATGGGTGGATCTCATGCTGTTGTCGGCCTGTAGGAGTTGAGAAATTGTGCCCCAAGTGGAGTGGCCACTCCTGCATGGAAGAAAGTTTGAAAGAAGGAAGATGCAGAGCAGTTTGAGAAGTGTGGTCAGCAGTGAGAGCAGCGAACAATGAACAATGAGCAGTGTGAGAGTATGGAGATTTTATTCAGCAGAAGTATCAAGTAGCGAGAAAGGAGCAGCAATAACTTGAACAGGATGGAGTAGTGTGAAGTAATCTTGGAATTTTATAGACCTACATATTTCTCGAAAGAGGTTGGAAAACAAATGAATTCAAACATGATAAAGGAACAAGAAATTTTAGAACATGGAGAGACAATTGATTTAGGACAAGTGAAAATTGCCTCATCCGCCAAAGCAGGGAAGTGGGTTTGGGTCAATGAAAAACAATATTAGGGAATTTAAAAATGAAAAATATCTCGTCTAAAATGGGAGCAAACAAGGAAGAAACAGTCTAAAAAAAAAAGTACTCAAGCCCTTCACAAAAATCACTCAAACAAGTCTCCTCTACAAGCACGTGGCAACAAGAAGTTGAGAGGAAAAATCATTGATGATTTTGCCTTATATAGTCCTACATCCACACCTCTCACGTGGGAATCTGATCTTTATGTGAAAGAATTGTTAACTGCAAAACAAAGTTTGGAGGTTTTAGAAGCTAAAGGGAAGGAAAGAGATCATAAAATTCATATAATAACAGCTGAGAACAAGGCTTTAGCAGAAAGCAATAAAGTTTTGAAAGAACACGTTACATTTCTACAGGAAGCTCTCTTGATAGGGAAGACAAAATGGCAACACATGAAGGCGGATGTGTAAAATATAAAGAGATCTATAGTGGAAACTACAGAGGTGGTGAATGTGAAATCATTGCAAGATAAATGGGAAATTATTGCCCAAATAAACAACCATGAAGAGAACATAAGAGAAGAAACGAAAAGAGATTCCACCAAAGTTTCCAAAACTTGGGCTCAAGTTATTAGCAATTCTGCTAATAAGGAAGGAGAAACAAATATTCAGATTGACAACATGCAAGATAGTGAACGCAAGGAAAGACAAAATAGGGCAACAAACATAATTGTTAAAGGGGTGAAAGACTGTGGGAAAAATGAATGTACTCTTGACCTTGCAAGGGTCTACTTGAAAGACAAGTTGCTATGACAATGACAAATATGCCAAGCATGGAGGGTGGGTAAGTTTAACGGGGAGAGAGCCAGGCCCATAAAAGTCATCATGCCTAGCTTGCATGATAAATATATCATTACAAGTAAGAAACATCTCTTCAGGGGTTCTCGTTTTTTCCTAGAAGAAGATTTAACTGTAAAACAACAAGAGGAAAGAAGGGATAAAATTTTAAAGGTTAGGGCAGCAAGAGATGAAGGCAAGAAAGCATGGATTTATAAAGGCAAAGTTGTGATAGTGCGATTTGCACCTCCTTCCAAAACATAGCAGCAAGATGGTAATAAAGAAGAGGTAAAAAACTCTTCAATAGGAAATCAGAAAGCAAGGTCAGTATGGGAAAGCAGGGACAAAGACTCAAATGTGAGTCTTTCATGTCGAAATAAGTAGCAATCAAGTCATACCCAGGTTTCCTTAAAATTGGTTTGTTGGAACTGCAAAGGTTACCCATGGAGACAAGGACCTGGGTTAGGGCCTATGGCGGAAGACAGAGACATAATTTGCCTCATAGAAACACATGAGCATGAAGGGTGCAAGACACTTATGTTTGAAGGATACTGGAAAATGACGGTGTGGAGAAAAGCAATAGGGAATGGAAAAGGGCGTAGGGGTATCATGGTTTTAGTAAGGGAAAAATAAGGGCATTTCATTTAGTTAGAAAAAGAAGACTCAAATAAGCAATTCATTTGGTTTAAAATATCATAAAATGGAAACCACATCAGAATTGCAGCATGCTATTTTGCGCACCAAGTTTCAAAAATCTACAAAAGTAGAGGGATTGACCACAAAGATCCATTTGCAGCCTTAAAAGTGGATATTGCAACATATTCGCAGCTAGGTGAAGTCCTTATAGTGGGTGATTTCAATGCTAGAACTACAAGTGAGAAAGCTAGCATTCTTTGTTGTAAAGATGATTGTGACCCCATTTGGCTTACAAAAGAAAGTAATCATCAATGGGAAATAATTTCAGAGGACAAGGGTTGTAATCTATTTGGTGAACAATTGCTTACTCTAGGTGGGGCCTTTGATTTAGTCATTTGTAATGGCTTGACTAGATGGGAAAAGTTCGGTAATTTCACTTGAAATACTTACAATGGAGAAAGTGTGGTAGATTATGTAATTTGTTCGCATGGTTTGTGTGATAAAATGGAGGAAGTTTTGATTGGAGATGAGTTGTGGGACTTGAAATCAGATCACAAGACAACTTATTTATGTTTCTCTTGGATTGGAAAGAAACAATTAGAGTAAAAAATTCAGCATGTCCAACAAAATCTCCCACAGGGCAGAATTGTTTTGACCCAAAAAAATTGTAATACCTTCAAAATGACGCTAGAGAGGCTCTTCGAGAAGGAGAAAATTACAATTCATAGCCTTCATAGTCATGAATTAACACATTTAATTCAATGCACACTTGCAAAGTGCAAAAGAGAAAAAAATAAAAAGTCCTAAACAAATTGTTTTCCGGTTAATGCTTGGTTTGGCGAGGAATGCAAAAAGGCAAGGAGAATGTGGAAAGAGTAAAACACGGATAACATAAAGAACAAAGCTTAAAAGCCATTATTAAGCAAGAAAAATGTTGATTTCATGGTTTCAAGGAGGGAAGAACTAATCTTCCTTGGGAAAAATAATCCCAAATTATTTTGGAAGGAGCTTCAACCAAAAAAAGATACAAATTGGAAATAATATTAAAACTTCTAAATGGTTTGACTATGCAAGACAACTCTATGAGCAGGTTCCCAAGGTTGACCCTCCCCCCTTGGTCAACACTGATACTGAACTCTTCACAATACAAGAGGTAGAGATGGGTATCAAGAAGTTGGGTGTTGGAAAAGAAAAAGACTTAGCTGAACTCCAAGAAGAATATCTAAAGTGGGGCTCAAAGATTCTTGCACCTCACATTACAAAAATATTCAATAACATCATACAACAAGGGTTCCCCACAGATTGGACAACTAGTCTGGAAATACCTCTTTTTTAGAGTGGTGACGTTAATAATCCCTCCAATTATAGGACCATCATGATAAACCCTTTGTTTGTAAAGCTATTTGGAAGCAAGCTAGAAAACAAAAGTAGAAAGTGGGCAGAAGAAAGAGATAAGCGTGCTAAAGGGCAAGCAGCTTTTAGACCTAAACAGTCCACAGTTGATCACTGTATAACTATAAGGCACATCATTGAAAAAGTTTGGGAGATAAGGGAATAAGTATTTTGTTGCTTTATTGATTTCAGAAAAGTGTTTGACTCTGTTCCTAGGGATAAGATTTGTCACATAATGGAGGAACTTGGGGTTCCTAAACATTTGAGAGCAGTTGTGCATAGGATGTATGAAGAGGTGAAAGTCAAAATTAGAACTTTAGTAGAAATTTCTAAAAGTTTTAGAAGCGATATCGGGGTCAATTAAGGTTGCCCACTGTTTCCTACCTTTTTGGTTTATATATTGACAAGCTTGAGGAGTGGTTAAATTCGCAAGGGGGTGATGGTATCTATTTGGGCAAGTTTGTTATAAGGCTTCTTTTGTATGCAGATGACCTTATTTTGATTGCTAAATCAGCTCTTGGTTTGCAAGAGCACCTACTATCCCTTGAGAATTTTTGTAGAAGCGTGGGGATGCAAGTCAATATTAGCAAAATGAAAGTAGTGGTCCTCTCTAAGAAAAGAAAACATAACTAGCATAAGTTCTACTTTGAAGGCAACATTCTGGAAGAAGTTGTTGATTACAGATACCTCAGAATTGACTTCAACAAAAATCTAAGCTGGAATGGTTTTAGAAAGAAAAGAACTTTGGGGGGTTGGAAAGCATTTTATGCTTTTCAAAATAGGTGTAGAGAGGTAGAGTTATGGAATTGGAAAACCACTCAAACTCTTTTTGGGCTTATAGTGATTCCGGTGATTCTCTATGGTTGTGAACTATGGGTCAGCAGCGTCCAACATGTAGTGGAGACAAATTGAGAAAATTCAGAAGCATTTGATTACAAACAAATTTAAGATTAAAAGTGCAGTTCCTTATGATATATTGTTAAGTGAAACAGAGACTGCTCCTATTGAAGCAATTGCTATGGTGCGAGTCATAAAGTATTTAAAAAAAATTGAGCAAGTGGAAGAGGGTAGATGGCCTAAGGTTGTCTTTAATGATAGATTGTGCAAAAGAAAAAAAACTTGGATGCAACAAAATAACAAATGGTTTAGTAAATGGGGTATTTGCTTGAACGCGTGTCCCATAAACATCAAAGAGATAAAAGCTTTTGTTATGGAAAAGTTCAACAAGCGTACTTGGGATAAGGAGCTAGGAAGAATTTTTTTTTGTTATATTGAAGTGTTTAATCCCACTCATAGTCATCAACCAAAAACATACATAAAGGCCAATATCTCTTGGAGAGCCAAAATTCGTATTGCTCAGTAAAAGACTAATTCTCATTAACTCCATTGTGAAACAAGGCGATGGAAAAGGCCAAAGGAAGTGTGAGAGGAAAGAGTATGCAATTTTTGTTCTTCCAGAAAAGTGGAAACAGAAAAAACATTTCATTTTAGAATGTGAGGCCTACAAAGACAAGAAGGAAAGCTATGCAAATATGCTGGCAACTAGCTCTTGTAATAATCTATTTAGCGAGGGGTTTGTCGAGAAAATGGGAGCATTTATTTTGAAGCTTCACAGAAAAATGACATAATACATCAAGTAGATGAAGAAGCAATTTGTCCCATAAGCTATCTTTAACCTCATGGACGTTAAAATAATTTCTTTCTTTCTTTCTTTCCATAACTATAATCAATAAAATATACTCATTATTCAAAAAGCTGGAACAAAGGGCGTGCAACAAAGCCATAGGAGACCACTATTTTCAAATACCTATGACACGAAGCCATCTGGTCACTCCTTCAATTTCGGCGATCACTGAGTAAGCCACTATGGAGGAATGCGAAAGCAATGAAATAGAAAGTGTTTTCAAATCATAAGTGAGATGGGCACGTTTTAAAGTACAAGTATTTTTTTTATTTCTTCATTTGCCTCACCAAAGAGTAATTATTTAAAAAAAAAGGGTTATACCACAAAGTAAGTGGAAAAAGATATAAAATGTGGAACGCACTTGCTTTTGTGGGAGGCATACTAAAAAGTGCTTTTTAATATATTTTTTTATTAGTTTAAACATGATTATGAATTAGAAGATTTTGGAATGTAAAGAAAAGTCTTGGAAAGTTCTTTTTAATTTGATCATAAAGGTAATGGAGGGATAAGTTGCATTAAATTTTTAAACTAACGTTTTCTTTAAGGAGGGATAAGGTATAATTTGTAATATTTTGGAGTGATAAGGGATATATAATATTGAGTGTGATAAATTGATTTTTGTTATATTTGGAATGATAAGTAAATTTTTTTTGTAATGTTTTTGGAGTGATAAGTGGATAAGTTGAGAGTTTAAAAAATATTTTTAATAAAAAGGATGTATTTTTGGATGAGTCTGATATCCAAGTTTTGATTGAAACATTAATTCAATATTGATAGGGGGTTAATTTTTTCAAATTCATAAAAAGCCATTGGAATTTTTTTGTAAAAATCATTAACTTGGGGTGCATTTTCGGTGGTACCTGACACTCTAAGATGACATAGAAATCAAGCGAGCGTGATAATCGAGTGAGCGAGTACAAGCAAGCGTGTTAAAGACCAAAATGAGTAAAAGATGAAAACGCTTGTAAAATGCATCTCAAGAAATTAAATAATTGCAAGAGTGCAATCATAAATTGCACAATTAAATCGAAGTACTTGAGTGGAAGATAAAGCAAAATCAAACATAATTAACCAAATGGCTATCACATTAGAAGCAACAAAAGATCTTCAAAATGAACTAGATATGAAAGAACAACTCATTAATGCACTCGAGATAAAATTGACGCAAAAACAAGATCTACTTAATGCAAGATGTACGGAAAATATAGATGTAGTGGTGTGCTCAGGCGTATGAATGGTGTGGTGCATCTAAGATGAGCGACAAAGGATTCAAAGGACAACATAGTGAAAGTCTGTTTGATTTTCTAGAATAGACTCATGACCATGATAAAGTATTAGTCACACATTGTAACTATAGCAAATCTACATGTTATATATTACTTTGTAATGGTCTGTTGTGGTCCTTGAAATGTTATATATACTTAGTATCTTCTTAATCTTGGAGCATATTAAAAGGGCATATGGATGTAAGACCCAAAGAGGAATGCATAACCCTTTGTTATGTGTTCCCTAGTGACATCAAGTTGTGGAATCAACCACTCGGTAAGTACGAGGGTGGCATGGGTACTCGTATCTAAGATTTATATGTAATCAATTTCCCTAGTGACATCAAGTTGTGGTATTAACCACTTGGTAGGTACGAGGGTGGCAGGTATACTCGTATCTAAGCTTGATATGTAATCAGAGAATTGAGTCTTCGATTAAGGGGGGAAATTGTGAGATGGAATAATCTCAGAGTGTAAAGGACTAAGTCAAAGAATGTTCATCAAGAAGTTGGATGAACCATGTATGTGAAGGACTACCTATTAGACCATAGGTTAGGCACCCATACATTTCGGTGTATGGATGTTCCTTTATATGGATGTTGACAATTTGATGATGTTTGCATAGACATGGTACAAGGTGTGATTACCAGATTGGACCAGATGTAAATCTTGTTGATTGGGATTGAGACAAGTAGTCATTAAGAGGGCGACTTGGAAAATATAATTCCTACTTTGCTTAGTTATGATGTTTTCTATGTACAGGAGTTTGTTCCTAGTGTTTAATAGTTTGCTAATGTCTAGTTGGTTGAGAGATTCTCTCCAACTAGTTAGCTTCCTAGATTAGTGTGTGGTGGAGATATTCATTCAACCAAGAGATTATATACATGTAAATTTTTGTTTGGGTGTCTCTATATATACATGTAGGATGCAATCTTTATGTGGAGAGCCAACCAATATTGCAAAATCAAAGATGGAAACAATGTTACCAACTTAATGATAACTTTGTTGGGTTCTCTTTTTATTGGAGATTGCATCAAATCATGATTTCCATGTTGATTCTGAAAAATGGTGATGCAACATCACTTTTTTCATTTTAGTGTCAAAATTGCAACATTTTTCAACCATGTCATTCAAAACCAAATATCATAATTATGAAAGACATGAAAAGCCAATCTGAAATGCAAAAATGGTGATGTGTCACCACCTCTCCTGTTTTTCAAGGTTAAAAATCAAACACCTTTTAATCATGGCATTAAATACCAAATATTATGACTACAAAAGACATAAAAAATCAGGTTGAAATGCAAAAGTGGTGATGTAGCATCCACCACCCCCTCTCTTTTTTGTAGGGTTAAAATTCAAAAACTGCATTAAAGACTAAATATAATGACTACAAGAAAACATAAAATTCAACACTTAAAGTTTGTTTATCTTTTTTTCATTTTTTTTAATGTTTGTTTTTTAAGTGTTTTCAAATTTGTATATCATTTTATTTATTTATTTTGGGAATAAATTACTAATTAATATTACGGTCTTGACCATTGGTACCATTGAAAATAAAAACTGTAAAGTCAACTATAAATTTAAAGGTTGGAAAATAATTTGTATTTAATTATTATTTTTTAAACAATTTACATAAATATATATAATTTTTAAGCGAGAAAAATTAATTAAAAAAACATTGTATTCTTAAAAAATACTTATAAACACTAATTTATTATAAAGGAAAAAAAAATTGTTTTTTTAAAAGAGAAAAACACATATATTTATATATTCAAAAAAGAAATAAAACCTTCAAAAATTATATATATAAGCCTACAAGGCGTAGAATAGACAGTGTTGGGTCCATTGTCAAGTCACTCCATGATGTGAAGGTCACCAGTTCGAAACTCCGTGGGAAAATACCTAGACATGTTAAGGGCCAGTGTGGCCGAGGATGGGTGCGATCTCTAGGTGATTTTGATGGCTTATATGCCCCGGGTTGTGCTTTCTCAAACCACAAGTCAATCTTAAAGTAATCTCTAGAGAACTCAAACAACTTGACAAACAAACAAAAATAAAAAATTTAAAAACATAATTAAAAAAAAAACAAATTAAAAAGATGGCTAAAAGAAGCGTTGCTTATATAGCAATTGAAGTGTGTAAGTGGGGGGTGGTGATGTCATTGTCGAGCATCACCCCTCCACCAATGTGATCGACATGGCAGTCGTCGTACATGCTACTCGCATGGGCAAAGGGGTGATGGCTGACTTCGCCCTCCCCCACTTACACACTTCATATGTTCTTTAAGCATTGTTTCTTTTAACTATTGTTTTTGTTTTTAGGCGGGGGGTGGGCAAGAGTTGGTTATGTTTTTTAATTTTTATTTTATTTAAAAGAAAAAATTAATCAATTTTTATTTTACTTTTATAATTTTTGCTTTTTGCTTTTTGGTTTTTTAGATTTTTAATATTTTTTTTCTAAATTTTTAAATTAATGTATTATTTTTTTTCTTAATTTTATTTTATTTTTAAATTTTTTAATATGTTTGTTTAATTTTTAGTTTTTGTGTTATATACCTCGGACAGGGTGACGAACTTGATAGGGGAGGATGTGGCACCCACCCCTAGTGAAAATTAATGTATGATGTGCACAATCCTAATGAAACTTGTGTGTGTATTCATGGAACGAAGGGCGGAGTGAAGGTTGCAAAATGTAAACGGAGAGATAATTTGGTGTGAATGTGTAAGGTTAAAGGTTGGCATAATGGCAATTACTATGCTAAATCAATGGAAAAGTAATCTGGATTCTTTGAGTTACTGACAAAAACCAGGTTCTTTTCTTCAGTTGATATTAGCATAATTGCATTAAAGAGCATGTTAAAACCATATGTGCAAATACTTAAAGAAGAAAAAACATAAAAGAGACCATAAAGACAATGCACACAATGTTTGATAATGGAGTTCGCCCAACGTGGACTATGTCTTCAGGCCCTACTTCAATAGTGGGGAGGCTGCTTCATTCATTTCATCAAAAGAAAGGTAAGTACATGGAAAAATACATCACAATAATTCCATTCTTGGGAATGACTTAAAATTCGCCTACTTAAATCATAGCAATCACAACACCAATGAGTTTGTCTCTTCCTTTTGATACTTTTGACTGTAAACATTACCCACTTTTGACAGGGGCATTGTTGTCATGAACTTTGTGCCTAGCAATTAATGATGAAGGCAATTTTTTTCCATGACCACTGAATTCGACCGCTTAAATGTAAAAACTAACTACACCATTACAATCCTTGTGAAATTATGGTTAAATGAGTAAGTTGGTTACATTCTATCACTATCAATTCTGACCCTGCATGGAATCTTCCAGATTCCTCACAAAATCAAAAAGGAATATTCTTATAGAACATTCCATGGAATCATTTTCAAAGTTTGTGCCCGCGGCAAGGTTCTACCTCAAGGTTCAATCAAGTTCTAGTTTCTACTGTCAAGGTTCCATGGATCTGAGTTCTAGCCTAAACCCTTGTGGTTCCTCCTCCCTAGGGCCTCCAGGTTTCTTCGTGTTGGGTTCCAAACACTTAGCCTTCACCTACTGGTTCCACCGAATGGAAAATGCGTTGAGTTTTATGTGGACGGGTCAGCGGATGTACCAACATGTGGCTTTATGATGCCCTTTCTTGTTGCAATCGCAACAATGGTTCTTCTTCCACCAACCTTTCTTGGCCTTCTTTCTTGAATGGTTGTCTCAAGTGCAGATTTGGTGAGGAGAGCTTGCCTTAGCTCTTCCTTTGGAATGTTCACTACCAATAGAAGGTGGTGATGTGCTCTCAGACTCTCTTGTCTCTTCCTTCCTAATGTAGCCTAATCTTTCATATCGAGGTAATTCCACCATGTGGATGGGATTCATAATGCTTTTCCCATTAACTCCTAGGCCCTTGCCTTCTCTTGTCTCTTCCTTCCTGATATGGCCTAGTCTTGCATATCGAGGTAGTTCCACTGTGTGCATGGGATTCAAAATTCCTTTCCCATTAACTCCTAGGCCCTTGCCTTCATATCACATCTTCTTCACTAACCTCAAACCAATGCTTATAGTCTACTTTTCAAATGCACCAAAATCATCATTATAATGAAAACATGAAACTGAAGAATCACTGACATTGTTTACCTTGGTTGTCGATTCTGAAGTGGGTGATGATGGATTTGCTAAGCCTTTGTTGCAGTTCAAATTTTCCAAGTCCTCTTATGTGGCTTGTAATTGAAGTTAGAATCTCTACTTCTCCTCTTCTGCTTCATATAGCAGTCTCCTCAACTTAACATTCTCTACTTGATTGCTCTAGTTAATCTCCTCATTTGAATGATGATAAGAAGATTGAGAAGAAGAATATTCACTTGAAGATGGAGATGGAGGCTCTCCTTCATTTAACAAATAATTATCCTCCCCTTTGGCTTTCTTCTTCTTTTCCTTCTTTGACAATCTCTTATGATGATCTACAAATAATATATCCACCATATTTGTCACCTTGTAGAAGTCTTGATAGAAAGATTTTTACTTCTCCATTTTCCTTCTTCATGTTGTGCGTCCAATGTTTGGTTATCATTTACACTCGCAATTCACATCAACAAGAAGACCGCTCTGATACCAAACTTGATCCAGATTCTCTGAGTTACCAACATTAACCAAGATTTTTGCTTCGGTTGATGTTAGCAGAATTGCATGAAAGAGCATGTAAAAACCATATGTGCAAATACTTAAAGAAGAATCAACATAAAAGAGACCATAAAGATAATGCACACAATGTTTGATAACGAATTTTGTCAAATTTAGACAAAATATCTGGGCCCTGCTTCAATAATAAGGAGGTCGCTTCATTCATCTCATTAAAAGAAAGACAAGTATATGGAAAAATACATCATTATACCTCCATTCCTAGGTGTGACTTGAAATTGGCTACTTAAATTGCAGCAATCACGGCACCAGCGAGTTTGTCTCATCCTCTTGAGACTTTTGACTATAAACATGACCTAATTCCGACAGGTGCATTGTTGTCTCAAACTTTGTGCCCACAAATTAATAATGAAGGATGGTTTCTGCCATGATCCTTGAATTATGTTGCTTAGATTCAAAAACTGACTACATCATTGCTATCATTGTGAAATTCTAGTTAAAATGAGTATAAAGTCAGCTACATTCTGTCACTGTCAGTTATGGCCCCACAAGGAATCTTCAAGATTCCTCACAGACTCAAAAAGGAATATTTTAGGAATATTCTATAAGAATATTCTATAGGAATATTCCATAAAATATTTTTCAAAATTTGTGTTCACAGCAGGGTTCTGCCTAAAAGTTCCATCAAGTTCTAGTTCCTACTGTTAAGGTTCCATGGCTTTGAGTTCCAGCTCGAGCCCTTGTGGTTTCACCTCACCGTGGCCTTTGGGTTCCTTTGTGTTAGGTTCCAAACACTCGGCTTTTGCCCGTCGGTTTCGCCGAATTGTAAATGGGTTGATTTTTATGTGGTCAGGCCGGTAGACCTACCAAGGTTCTCCCAACTAGTGGCTTTATTGGCATAGTTTTTAATAATCATTGGTGGTTTTAGGGTCTTCGATTCAAACTCCCACCCAACCCTATTTTGTAACACAAAATGATACATTGGTTGTTTGTCGAACCGTAACCTCTGGTTGTTTAATTTAACCATTGAATATTACGTTGTGACCACCACTCGATCACTAATCGTTGGATATATATAGATAATGTGGATGTCGTAATTACCGACAGTGTTAACCGTGGTGATACCCTATTTAAAAATACCACCATCGTTGGTTTGTTGACCGTCGTTTTGTAACCAGACCGCCAAAAACCTTGCCAATGAAATTGTTCAACATAAATCATAGAACTATTTTTTGATGTGGCCATCTGAAACCACTAGTGTTAGTTGGCATAGGTCTAAAAACGTTGTTTAATTTGGCGTCAGTTATCCGTTGGTTGTAATCGTTGAAATCGTAACATGTCGTTTAACATTTCTTGTCGAGTTGTTGTCACACGGTTTTCACTGCCGACTACCAGTTTTGGAAACATGTAACGTGTGCAAATGGTCACTTGTAATATACCACTTGAACTCTACCACCATTACTTAATCACCATCGGATTTGACTATATTTGGTTTGGGGTTGGCGATCAGGTTGGCCAACCACCGACTGACATTTGTTACAACTTCTAGGATATACAACCATTGGATGATATATCAAATGTCAAGTCATATAACCATTAATATTTTGACAACCATGTGTTCAAGTTGGCTTTGCGCGTTGACTGGGCCTTTAGGGGCCGCCAACTAGGTGCCACGTAGTGCCTTACAATTAGGCCATGGGGTGCTTTTCTATTGGACGGTGTGCATAACCAGTCTTCCTTGGCCACATACGACACCATGTCACTCCCTATCACTGCCAAGTGTTTCCACGTCACATGTACTTTATCGATAGGTCTGTACGATGGTGCCACATGGCGCACTCTAGTGATGCCACGTGGAACCTTTTTATTGGTCTAGTAGAGGATCCAAAAGTGAAAAAAATGGGTGACATGCAACACGCTCTCAAGATGCTACATCAACCTACTAACGTCAACACTACGAACACCACGTCAGTAGTGCCAGGTGTCCTATTGATTTTAACTTTGACTTTTGCCTCTTTAACCCAAAACTTTGGTTGGCCATAACTTCTGCATACGAACTCGGAGTGGGGCATCATTTGCACCATTGGAATCTTGGTGATGAGCTCTTCAATCTGCTTCTGGTTTTGTTGCAATCCAAGGAATTTTATTTTTGAGCCATTAGGGATCAACCTGGATCAAAAAGGCAAGGGGAAGGTAATTTGTGGGCTTTCGTTAGTCTACATTGCTCTGCTGAAGGAAAAATAAGGAAGACGATTATCCTTGTTTCTATTCTCTGGTTTTAGCATCAACTCATTTCTATTGCACAAGTGCGTTAGGAATTATAGAACTGCGGGATAATGTATGGGAGAGGCTTGGAACATAGGGACAAGGGGTCATAATTTGGGTGTTCTTTGCTTCATCTATCTAGTTTTCGTAATGCACCTACACAATTACACCACCTTTTTTGGTCGCATTTTGGTCTTGTTGTTGTTGGAAATACTGAGAGGGGGAGGTTGAATCAATATTTCTTTTCAATTGTTAATTTTACCAATTAAATCAATTATATTTAGAATACAACATGAACAATAGGAATAAATACTTTTATTAATACAATCTTCACAATAAATTAGGTACAATATATATAGGGCTCCATCCCATTTCCAAGCACCAACTTGGTCTTTTGTGAGGCTCCAACCTCTAGGGCACCAACCCTGTCTTGTCAGGGTACCAACCCCAAGGGCTCCAACCCTATCTTTCAAGGCACCTACCTTGTTTGTTTGAGGCTCAAAACTTCAGGACACCAACCCTCTAGTGTCCAACCCACTGCTATATTTTGTCTAGATATGTTTGATAGTAATTCTCTGCTCTCAAAATCTTCTTCACTGAATTGTGTCCATCTACAGTTCCACTGTAGTCTCCATGCTATAAAATCAATGACAACATTGTCTCATAGAAGGTGTCACTATTTCTCTTCATTACATCCAAGCAAAATATTCAAGTCACATCATGATGACTAACACATCATGGTCTTCAATAGTCTCTTCACGACTTCAATGAATTTTACTAAGCTCTGCACACACCAACTTTCTGTTTCAATCCTATGTTCTAACTATCACAGTAATTGTTTCACAACCCTGTCTTATGCAATCCCTTTAACAGTTCACGGATGTGCTTCTACGGATTCATTATAAGTCTGAACTTTTAATGATTAAACCAGTCAACAAAATGCTTTGACCTTTGCCTTCCGTTGGACCTTCAACTTCTTCTTTTTCTCGACCTTCGGCTTTCTTTCTACTATTCCTTCATGTTCACAAGTTGTGAACTGTTGTTTTGTTCTATAATTGATGCACAAGACCGATAATCATAAATGAAGCACCTTAACTTATATTTATACATGTTTCACTAATGACTGGAAAGACACATTTATTGGAGGGAGGCCAGCTTGTATATTAAAATATATCGAAGAGTATTTCATCCATAGACTTAATTATTCACGGAAACCATATAAGAGGGGCTATACCCACAGGGAGGTCTCACATGCCACGTCAATACCTCAATCAAAATTGCAACTTTCAGAGGTCTTTTACAAGTCGTTCCCTTAACATAGCTGATGGTTGATTGCCCCTATTGGATGCGATATTATATTAAATTGTTTTGATAAACCCGTTGGGTCCACCAATTTATCACAATCGTAATTTCATAAGACTCTCGCAATTGCAACTTTATGAAAATCCAAATTAATAGAGGTCCCCACGCGTCACGTCATGGCTTAATCCCACAATCGCAACATTCAATAACACTGATATTCACATATCACTCCATGGCGGATGTGATATTTAATAAACTATTTTTAATAAGTCCGTCGGATCCACAACTCCATCACAATCGACAATTTGGCATTCCTTTGAACTTTGCGATTACTGCGGACGCGATATTTAATTAAGCCATGTTATAATGGTGCAGCAGGTCTGCAATGCTATCGTAATTAGTGGTTCGGGGGTTTATCGCAACCGGCGGTTCGGGGTGACAACCCTTTATGATTTGTGTAACTTCCGATACCCAGACACGATACTACATAAAGGTGTATTTTAATGGCGCTGTCAGGTCATCATATTATATCGTAATTGACGTTTTAACATTACATCCCTTTAAAAATTGCGATGTGAAGGTTCTGATACAACGGATGCTATATTGCAATAGGGCGAGTTATAATGGAGTAATCAGGTCCACAACTCAATTCGCAATCGGAGATTTTATGCGGTGGCATATAATAAAGTCACTGATAAAGAATCAATATAAAGTTGTTATGTGTTTTGTGGTCTTTAAAGAGTTTCACTATTTATTGTTGTTAACTCCTCCATTATGGCTCCTCTTCCAATAGCTCTACTCCTCCGATATAATGTTTCTATTTGTTCTTCCGATAACACTTACCCTTGGGAATATGCGATAATCTGCTTCTGTTGCTCCAATAACTTGCTTCTTTGATGGCTTTCAATAAACTCTTCATCTTACTCTTTGGCTTCACAATGGCTTCTCCTCTTTACTCTTTCTCTTCTGATGGTTTCCGATATCATTCCTCCTAGGCTCCACTATTTCTATTATGTCTGTATTCAATCCTTGGATCCTCCATGAGCAGTATTAAGATCAATGGGCATCAATAGGCAACATCATGTATTAAAGAATTTTCCATCATGAACACTGCTATATTGACATCTATGACAACCTATATTAACAATCTCCCCCTTTGTCATTGATGGTAATATTCTTGTTGTCTCCCCCTTTGGCATCAATGGAAGAGGAGCACACAAGGACTCCAGATGTCGAATTTCTCCTCTTATCAAACCACTCCCCATGTCATGGTGCTCTTCTTATTGCTCAAGATAGAAGGATTATTGTCTGTATTATGTTGTCTTCCATAGTCAGATTTAAGAGGTCTTCATAGTCCGAAACAAGAAAAAAAAGCCATTGAAATTGTCTTTCTCACTATCTTTCTTCAAATCTAAGTTACTCTGTATTTCTGTTTAGAAATCAAGTGGAAAATATTTTTAACAATAGTCCATTGGATAGATAAGAGATCATGTTCTTTCAAAGGAGTGTTCCTAAGAAATGATCTATCAAAGAATGATTGTTAATATAGCTCATCAAGGATTTCATAAGGACCCTTTCACAAATAGCTTCTACAATAATGATTAAGAATCACAAGCTCCCCCTAACTGTATACATGGTCTCTTTTTGGCAGAATCCCATCATCAAACACTCGAAATATCAAGAATATCTTCATCAAGTCAACAACATGTGTTATTGGCTAGAGAGTTCAAGAGATTTTCATATTGTATTTGCTTCCTTCTCCATACTTGTGTAACTTTCTTTTTTGGCATGGTTCCAGCTTGTGTAGGAACTCAAGTTAAGTTACAATCATGTGCCATATGACAAATTTTATGACACTTGAAGCATTGTACGTCGTTCATGAATAAGAATTCATGATTTCTTCCTGCATAATTGCTTCTCGGAGATTGTTGGGGACCATAGTGTCTATATTTGTGGTATGCCCTACAATATTTTGGCATGTGTCCAAAGTTTGTACAAGAATAACAATAACCAAGAAATATAATTTAGTACCTGGGAGAAGAAGGTTTCCTTGTTGTAATTTAGAAGTCTTTCTGCCTTGAGATCCTTTGATTATAACCATTGCTTCTTGTGTCCTTGACATCATCTACATTTCTTCTTGGAATATGATTTCCTTCATTGTCGCTGGAACTGGGAGCATCAACATTTATGTTTGGCTTCCTCACATCCTTTTTGTTTGAGGCATTATCATTCTTGCTTGAGAATTATCCTTCATAGCCAAGACCTAATTTATCAAATGGGGATCTTTGATGGCTGAGCATGTCATCCAAGGTTAGAGAGCTTTTCAACAATTTGTCCATCCCTTCAAGCTTTTTCTGAGGGAGACAATCTCTTCTTCCAATCTTTCACAATCGTTATTCTTATTAGCAAGTTGTTTCTTAGACTATTCCTTGATACATATTGCTTCATTTGATTCTATTTTAAGGGAGATGATTTTTTATTTCATTATGAAGATTTCTTCATTTTCCTTAGCTAGATTGCTCTCCATTTCTTCCATGATCCTTGTAGCTTTACATGTTTTGGCCTTGAGAAGGTTCAGGTTGGATTTTAGTTTGAATATTTCTTCATCCTTTGCTTTTAGTTGGCTTATCATGGTGTTTTTCTCATTTTCTGCTTCATCAACTTGTCCTTCTATGCTTACCAATGCTTCCATTGTCTTCTCAATTCCTTGTGCTTTTTTCCTTTCTTCTTCTAGTTGTGATCTAAGGGTGGAGACCTCTTCCTTGTATTGACCAATCTCTGATTCAAGTTCGTTCAAGCCCTAGTGCCTTTGTTCAAGGTGGCTTGACAAGTTATCTTCCCATTTCTTTGCTTTATCTAATTGATTTGTCATGGATATGACTTCTTCATGATGCTTTATTTTGCTTTGATGAAATTCCTTCTTAATATTTGGCAAGCTCTTCATCCCTTTCTTGTACTTGAAGCTTGACAAGGTCAACATTATTCCTTGTTTGGTCTTGGTCACCAACTAGTGCTTTCTTATTAAGTTCCTCGTTTTCTTTTTTCAAATTGATAATCTCTTCCATGGAAGCCATACATTTAGTGAGGATGTCTTCTTCAAAATATTTTTCATTCTCTTCATTTTCTAGGTCTTCTTTAGCCTTGATGTCATCATTCTCATTTTCAACTTCTATGTGGGTTCAAGATTTCCTTCTTGGTTTCCATAACCTTCTTGACTAGTGGTCATGTTTAATGCTCCTTTTGAGTGAAGGTCATGAAGTTTCTCCCATATACCCTTCGTTGACGAACATTTTCCTAAATTGTTCTTTATAGAATCTGGTAGCCCATTCAAGATTGCCTTCATTTCTTTTGCATTGTACTCCTTGGATTCTCCATCCATCATGCTATCAACAATCATTGATTTCCAGATTTCAATGCCTTGAGTCTTTAATAAATTCCTCATTCTTGCTTCCAATATATCAAAGTTTCCATTGAACCATGGAGCCTCTACAAATTGATTGATTTCAACTTCGATGGTTGAGGGAGACACATCTTTAGGAGAATTGAAGATTTTCTTCCTTGGCTTTGCCATTTGTGTTCTAATTGATCAACCTTCAAGCTGTTAGGCTTTGAGTGAAGGTATTGGCTCTGATATCAATTGTTGGAAATACTAAGAGGGGGGAGGGTGAATCAATATTTCTTTTCAATTTTTATTTTTACCAATTAAATCAATTATATTTAGAACACAAAATGAACAATAGGAATAAATACTTTTATTAATATAATCTTTATAATAAATTAGGGACAATATATATAGGGCTCCAACCCATTGCCAAGCACCAACTTGGTCTTTTGTGAGGCTCCAACCTCTAGGGTGCCAACCCTATCTTGTCAAGGCACCAACCTTGGATTTAGGAGAACCAACTCCAAGGACACCAATCCTTCCAATTATGAGGCACCAACCCCAAGGGCTCTGACCCTATCTTTTAAGGCACCTACCTTGTTTGTTCGAGGCTCCAACCTTCAGGGCACCAACCCTCTCGGCTCCAACCCACTGCTATATTTTGTCTAGATATGTTCGATAGTAATTCTATGCTCCCAAAATCTTATTCACTGAATTGTGTCAATCTACATTTTCATTGTAGTCTACATGCTATAAAATAAATGACAACCTTGTCTCATAGAAGGTGTCACTATTGCTCTTCATTACATCCAAGCAAAATCTTCAAGTCACATCATGATGACTAACACATCATGGTCTTCAATAATCTCTTCACGACTTCAATGTACCTTCAATGAATTGTACTAAGCTTTGCACACACCAACTTTCTGTTTCAATCCTTTGTTCTAACTGTCATGATAACTATTCAAGAGTACACTTCAGGAGTAACTGCTTCAGAAGAATGATTGTCGCGGCTTCAGGTTGAGCGCACAATTATAAAACAACCCTGTCTTATGCAGTCCCTTTAACATATCATAGGTTGCGCTTCTATGGATTCATTATAAGTCTGAACTTTTAATGATTAACCCAGTCAACAGAATTCTTTGACCTTCGTCTTCCATTGGACCTTCAACTTCTTCTTTTTCTTGACCTTCAGCTTTCTTTCTACTGTTCCTTCATGTTCATGAGTTGTGAATTGTTCTATTCTATAATTGATGCACAAGACTGATAGTTAAAAATGAAGCGCCTTAACTTATATTTATACGGGTTTCACTAATGACTGGAAAGACACATTTATTGGAGGGAGGCTAACTTGCATATTAAAATATATTGAAGAGTCCTTCATCCACAGACTGAATTATTCACGGAAACCATATAAGAGAGGCTCTACCCATAGGGAGGTCCCACATGCCACATCACTACCTCAATCAAAATCGCAACTTTCAGAGGTCTTTTACAAGTTGTGCCCATAACATAGCCGATGGTCAATTGCCCCTACTAGATCCGATATTATATTAAAATGTTTTGATAAACTCAATGGGTCCACCATTTTATTGAAATCGTAATTTCATAAGACTCCTACAATTGCAACTTTATGAAAATCCACATTAATAGAGGTCCTCACACGTCACGTCATGGCTTAATCCTGCGATTGCAACTTCACGAGAATCCCACAATTGCAACATTCAATTACACCGATATTCACATATCACCCCATGGTGGATGTGATATTTAATAAACTATTTTTAATATGTCTGTGGGGTCCACAACTCTATCACAATCGACAGTTTGACATTCCTTTGAACTGCGGATGCGATATTTAATTAAGCCATGCTATAATGGTGCAGCGCGTCCACAATGCTATTGTAATCGGTGGTTCAAGGGTTTATCACAATCGACAGTTCTAGGTGACAACCTTTATGATTTGTGTATCTTCAGATACCCAGACATGATACTACATAAAGGTGCATTTTAATGGAGCTTTCGGGTCTGCATATTATATCGCAATTGACGTTTTAACGTTACATCCCTTTAAGACTTGTGATGTGAAGGTTCTGATACAATGGATGTGATATTGCAATATGGCGAGTTATAATGGTGTATTAAGGTCCGCAACTCAATTTGCAATCATAGATTTTGTGCGGTGGCGTATAGTAAAGTTTCTGATAAAGAATCAATATAAAGTTTTCGATGTGTTTTGTGGTCTTTAAAGAGTTTCACGGTTTATTACTATTAACTCCTCCATTATGGATCCTCTTTCAATAGCTCTACTCCTCCGACGTAATGTTCCTATTTGTTCTCCCGGTAGCACTTACCCTTGGGAATATGCGATAACTTGCTTCTGTTGCTCCAATAACTTGCTTCTTTGATGGCTTTCAATAAACTCTTCATCTTACTCTTTGGCTTCACGATGGCTTCTCCTCTTAACTCTTTCTCTTTCTCTTTTGATGGTTTCCGATATCTTTCCTCCTAGGTTCCACTCTTTCTCTTACGTCTGTATTCAATCCTTGGATCCTCCATGAGCAGTATTAAGATCAATGGGCATCAATAGGCAACATCATGTATTAAAGAATTTTCCATCACAAACATTGCTATATTGACATCAATGACATCCTAGATTAACAGTTGTGGGGTGGAGGAACTTTGGTTATCCTAGGAGGAGATGGATGTGTTTGCGTGAGTTCTTCTAGTAGAAAGGCTTGGTGAGTTATGTCTTAGGTGCATGGTCATTGTGAACTTTGTTTCCACTAGGCAAGGTTGTATTTTATCTTCTTCTCACATTTTTCTTTGCTTTATGCTGGGGGGGGATTAGGCAACCTAGGTATTGACTGGGGCAATCTAGGTTAATTATGTTAGTAATATTAGCTAAGGGTTTGGAAGTCTAAGTGTGTGGAGTGTTGGGCGTGGGTTGTCTTGGCCCTGGTAAGGTTATATTGCTTGTTCAATTGTGCCTGGTGTATGGTTTTTGGTGTCAATTTCCTTCAACATTTTAATAGTAATGGGAGAGATGTCTCTTTAAGGTGCACAAATTTGAGAAAGGCGGGGGTGACCTGATGGGTTGTTGTTTATTTTGGTTTTGCTAGGGTTTTTTCTAGTTTTGGTTGTGGTATCGCATTTATCATCCCCTTCCCCCTAGTTCTCTATAAACTAATTTAAGGTCTATCACCTATGTCAAGTTACCACAATTTAAGGTGGTGAAGCTGGAATCCATTGTTGTATTGAGGTGGCATTTTAGGTGTTGGAGAAATTACCTCGGGGATTTATATATTGTTTCTTCTACAGGAGGAGCCTAGGGGACTAATGTTGTTTGACATAATCCATTAGATGGGATATTATGTGTTATTGCCCTTGTTGGGTCAACGATTGTTAATCCTTTGATCAGGTGTTGGAGTAGTAACTGTCATGCAGTATAGTGACACATCAAAGGGAAAGAGTGAGGAGAGGGTCAACATATTGTCAGGATTGCTACCTGAGGGGGAAATCTCGTATGCACCAAAGAGTGGAGGGATTCATTAGGTGTTACCAGAAGTTGACACTTCACCCTGTTCAAGAGGAAATTGTGCAAGCTGAGGTTGTAGCTACCTTACAGTGAGCCCCCCTATCTAACACAAAGGTCTTAGTTACATGGGTTGGTTGAATCCCAGACACTAGGCAAATTAGGGGATGGTTTAGTAAGTAAATGCAAATTGTAGACTTGTACTGGAAAATAAAATTCATTCTGGGTTGTACATTGGTGGACAGATAGGAACATTGGGAAGACGTTATGCATTCTCTAGATCACTTTTTCAACCATCTAGTCAAAATGGATCGTAGACTTGATAGGATTTAACAATAGTTGGGTATTCCTCAACCGATGGCAACAACTAAAGAGGGATCCAAGGAGCTTCTACATATTGCTACTTCGAATTCTGACCCCTCTGGATAGTTTTCTTATGACCTTGTTTTATGTAGTTTTGGACAACAATTTATCTTGTTTTTGTGGCCCAGGAAAGTCCACAGTTACCTTCTAGCTTGTCTTGATTCTTTTTGTTTACAACTATCTTTGTCATCTCTTTAGAGAGTTTTCTTTTAGTTATGGTCAGGTCTCCCTAGTGAGAGACTCACTAGTTTATGAAATTTTTTGATATACTTACCATTTTTCTAAGATATTAGAAATTCAATTCACAGACCAAAAAAAAAAAAATATTTATTTATTTTGTTTTTATTTTACCTTCTTATTTTTGCAAAATGTATTGTTTTTAGTTTTGTTTCTTCTTTAAATTTTGGGTTTTTAATTGCTAAAATTATATATATATATATATATATATATATATATATATATATATATAATATATATATATATATATATATATATATATATATATATATATATATTATTTGTTTTAATATTTATTTATATAGAAATTTTATTATTGTATTTTTCTTATTTAATAAATAATTTTTTTTCAATTCACAACCTTATTTTAATTACTTTAATTTTTTGTTTTTAATCATTTTTTATTGATTTGAAAAGAAAAGAAAAAAGGTTTTGAAACTATTTTTTTAATTATTACGTCGTAAGGCATTCCCTCTAAAAGAAACTCCCCTCTCATGCCACCTGTAACTTTGTCTGCCTTTGATTTAGATGTTAGACGATGGAAATAGCCACGACCATCAGATTGAAAAAACCAGTATGAATCTGTTAGAATTCGTTATGTGATAGTTACCTTGTTCACCTAGCATCCCCTGATAGACAATATATGATAAACTCTCAGTGTGGAAAATAACTAAGATCTTTATTTTCCCATTCGAGATTAGGCATGGGTGTTAGATAGCCGAGCTAAAAAGAAAGTTGAAAAATTATTTGTGCAAAATGAAAAATCACATTCAGCTGTGGCAAAGCCAAATGAGAGGTGGACAAGAAATTATAGGAAGTGATATTGATAGGTTTCCTTCGACAAGAAGGAGTAGATTTAATTTTATGGACGGTTACTATTGTAGCTCGAGCCATAGACACCATGATCGCTCTTACTGTATGTGACCCTTCCTCGTCTCTTCTAAATGGTGATCATTTAAAATTTCATCTATTTTGTGTGTATTGCTTCAAATCCTGATTTTAGCTTGGAATTCATTCATGGTTCTCAGCTAAGACCAATAAAATCATTAAGTAAATTAATCTTGTAATCTTACCATAATAGAAATCAAATTCTTTTACGTTTATGAGGCGCCCTAAATATTTATTACAAACACTGGTCAGAATAGGGCTTGCATAGTATATATTGCGAACATTAGTTGTTCTAACGATGTTGGTATTCTAGCCTTTTGAATTCGTAGTATATGTCGCAAATGCCTTTCATGTCAAATAGAATAACTCTCATAATAGTCATAGATGCCTTTCATGATGATCATGTTTTTTATTAAAAAATAGAAATTTCTTATTAGAGCATGGTAGGAAATGGTAAATTCTATATTTAAAAGAATTAAAAGATTTATAACACATTTTATTATTATTATTATTATAAGCATCGTGGCATGAGGAAGATGACCTTTTACAAAGGAAGGTTTTTTAAGAAGGAGTGCGACAGGAGGTGTTATCACCTAGATTGACCTCAGGCTGAAGGGAGGCAAGTTAGGGTAACCACAAACCATGCTTAATCTAGTAGCTAACACTACTAGGCCGGGAGAGGGCTCTCTCCGTATGGCTCTCAGCCAAGATGACTCGATCAGGGACAAGATTTTAGGCTAGGTATAGTAGCACAAAGGTTTTGATTGAATTTTTTGGTGTTTTGCCAGATCAGGAGGAGCTGGGCAATTTAGGCCTGGGAAACTAAGTCAAAATTGCAGGGTGTTCTATGGGGAAAGGTAGGCATAAGATTTAGCACCCTAGGCTTGATGAGGTGAAGTTCTAGACTGGTGAGGAGCTAAGAAGGGTGTTGTAAAGTCATGAATCCTTCTTAAACAGCAGAAAAGACATGAAATATTGGTGTTTTCCCAAGGCAGAGCATCAAAACCTAATGGATTCCACCTATCTAACTTGAAAACATCTAATTAGAAGCAATTAAATGAGAGAGGCATACATGAAAAACATGAAAACATAATAACAGAAGAAGAAACTCATGCTAAAGGCCATACCACATGGATCCCATAAAAATAGTTGCAACTTTATTTAGTTTCCTGCCAAACTTCTACAAGATGATGTATATTCAGTACATGAGCATCCAACTGAATCCAACATTGCAAATGACCAATAAAATACATGATATAGACATTCAAATCACTCATCCTAACCATCAGGGGTTGAAACCATGAGAATAGGAGTTGTTTCAATCGTGTCTAAGCAAGGAACAGGAATCTAGGCAGTCAAACAACTTGCCCTTAAAAGAGGGGAAACTGATTCATTACCCTCAAACCACTTTTTATCTAATGAATATACCATCTACTAGTTTTTGACTATTAAATTTACAATCCATGGCATTAATTACATCAACAAATTCACTTGCATGAGAGAGAAATCAAGAAAATAGGTGAAATTAGGCAAAAAAGTCATCATGAGTAAAAAATGCCCTATCCGCAGCGCCACTTTGAGTCCACTTTTGGAGGTCTTCCTCAACTCAAAATTGCGCTTATGATAGCTCATTGGAAATATCTTTGTGTCTAGTTATCATGTGACTCATAAAACAATTCATTTAGTCATTCCATCTAGGAGAAAATTTGATTTTACCAAGGTCACTCCAGAAGTACATCAACCCTCCTGAGGCAAATGATGTTTTCGACATTTACCCCAAACCATGAAACCTGTGTAAAAACTGAAAGTTTTTTTTCTTCTTGGGTCAATTATTGACAAAAACCTCTCTCACTTTTGTCAAATTCATCTTTTCTTGCTCATAAACATCATTTGAATAAAACCCATCCCGATGTGTGGAACAAGGGATTTGTAGAAATGAAGGGAAAGGAAGGGGACGAGGGGCTTCTAATTTCTTGAGAAAATTTTTGGAAATAGGTAGGGATGTTAGGAAGTAGGGGAAATTTTAATTTCAAATATTGAGTGAGGGGAAGGGGTCCAAAAGGGAAAAACACAGGCCTAACCTAGAAAAGTGTCAAATTGTAGCAATAAGTTAGGGTTTTCTAACTTTGTAACCAGAGAACCCACAGTAAAAACCATTTTTCTGTCAACGTTTCAAACCCCAACAGGGATCCATCATCAGGACTCTTATTGAATAAGTATCCAATAAGAGTCTTGATGATGGATCCCTGTTGGGGTTTGAAACGTTGATAGCAAAATGGTTTTTACTGTGGGTTCTCCGGTTACAAAGTTAGAAGATATTCACCACAGAAGTCTTAAATCCAAAAAAGTTAAGGTTTGTGGGAAAATAATGAATTTGATGGATATCAGTGATGGGAAGTGCTTAAGAAAGTATATTAAGGATAGGGGAAGGCTTTTGAGCATCAAGATACAAGTTTTGTTGATGATTTGACCATCCCAGAAAAATTACCTTCAAAACCTTAGGAGAGGGAAATGAGCCTTACCTACGTACAATTGAAGCACAAACAAGGTGTAAAATGACCCATTGGAACCTGACATGATGATGACAACTCTTTGAATGATGGTACATGTTGGTACCATTCTATGACCCCTTTTTCCCTCCCAAAACATGACAATTACCTACCTCTTTTCATCATTTATCCCTCAAATGCCTTGGAAATTGATTAATTAATAGTCTTATAGTTGTTGTATTGCATTTAAATTGATTTAAGGGTTTTGTGTTAATAAATTAGGAGTTTTTGGGCAAAATGACTACAGGAAGTCCCAACATCCTGTAAATGGCTTATTGTTTGACATGTGGCATGACAGCCAGGCCAGAGCGAAAGGTATGGGTGAAAAGCGGAATGTCCAAGCATGGACGAGCACCTATCCCCCAGCGGAAACAACCCTCCTACATGCGTGGTCAACGACTGGTCAACTATGGCATGTTGGCGACAAAGGCAGCAATAGCACACAGTCACAGTTCAAATCGATTTTTAGTTGTTTCCTTTTTTTTTATATGTGTAAGCTAGGATAGAAACATTTTGTGTTTTGGTAAAAGCGACAACAGCCGCTCATGAATGAACATCCATTTTCAAGGGATGTGAACCATATGTAAATATAAGTCTGAACCCGGTTGTATGTTCGGTTACGTTTTTACTTGTCGCTTCATGAACAGAGCTTCGACTTAATACAAATAGACTTGCATTATAATCACAGTGCGTTGTTTTAATTTGGTGATCGTGGGATAACAAGCTCGGTATACCAAGAACGCAGACGGGCCCTGCGTACATGGTATATTGTTGTCATTTTAATTGCGTTTACAGTGTCATTTTAATTGCGTTTACAGTCAGAGCATTTGATTTGTATTTGATATTGATATATATGCACAGTGATTAAATCGATGTTTATATTTATGTGTTTATGAATGCGTTGTTTATATGTTTATGCATGCACTTGAATAGACTATCATTTGGATCGTGAATTATATCCTGTAAGGGATTTGATCTAGGGTTGCCTTGTAAAGCATTGTCATGGACTGTATGCTTACGATTTTCACTTTGCATGATTGTAATGAATGTTCATGAATGTTGAGTAGCATTGAACAGAGGTTTTATGTTTGATGTCTCTGTAAGGAGACCAAAATCTTTAATTACAGTGATACACAGCATTTTATGAATTGAATCTTAGCTGATAGTGATACATAGTTTGATGCTTAGTTGACATTTGATTGATAGTTTGATATTGAATCAAATCATAACATTGTAATTAGGAAGAGTAGGCTTAGATTAGATCCTTTATGTCTATATATTTTAGGCACACGCCTCTAAGTCTACGCACCCTAGTCGATAATAAATTTAGCCCAGTCTAGCACCCTAGATAGGACACTACATTTTGGCGCCGTTGCTGGGAAGGCGTACTTAAAGGATTGAAAAAAAAAATTCAATAAGCAAAAATAAACAAAAACACAGTCAAAATCATGTTCTTTTATACCTAGGTTTAGAGACAATTAGGGTAGATTCATAAGAACCCCCCACCATTCAAAAACTAACCCATCATCATCAGGAGCAGACTCTGTAAAGAATTCAACACCAGCTGAGGAAAATATCATTCAAGCATTAGAGGATAAACAAAAATAAGGACAAAGACTTACTCTCATCGAAAGTCAAACTTTATTAACACATAAATCACAAAAAAGGGACTTTCCTAGGTCTGCCACACAAGGAGAAAGTAGCACACTGACTGAACACTCCCCAGAGACTGAACACTCTTTCCTTAATCGCCTCTTTGAAACAAGTGACTCTGATACAAAGAAATCTATTAAGATGGCTGAGGAAGGAGATGGATCAGTGCCACATCAAGGACAGAGAGATGAGGAAGAGTCAACTTTTCCTTTTCCCATACAAGAACCACATGAAGATGATGAGATCAAAATGAAAAACATACCCCCATCAGTGCTACCTAACTTTTATGGTATGGCTTCAGAAGATCCAGACTCATTCTTGTTCGAGTTTGACATTGTATGTCGGACATATGGCTATACTGATGATGCCCATAGGCTCAGACTTTTTCCAGCGACACTAAAGGCATCAGCCTTAAGATGGTTCATGAGGCTTGGTGAGCATACTATCACTGATTGGGATGGTATAAGAAGAGTATTTCTAAGGAAATATCAACCCTACTGCAGATCCAAAGACTCTAAATATGACATATTTAGAATGAGCCAACAAGAGGATGAAACCTTAGAGGAATACTTACAACGGTTTGTCTACAACTTACAAAAATCTAAACACCGAACTATGCCTCTTGATCTGATCCGCACAATATTCTTGAAAGGTATCCGAGAGGAATACATGGATGACCTTAACTTGATGGGT